>NW_019293176.1:0-22958 GCF_000500325.1 Leptinotarsa decemlineata
CAATTATTGCAATGTATATAGCATAATGTAAATGAAAGGAATATCAGTTTGAAAAGAATCATCGTAGGTGCACAATGTCTAAAATAATCGATAAATTTGGTAGAAAAAGAAAATGGGATGGTAATGTCATTCGAGGTCCTCCCGAGAATGGATTTAAACTAACAAAAGATGGTCATTATGACATGCAAAAAAAAAATATTGAAAAATACAAGCGAGCCAATTGAAAAGAGTGATTGTGTAACTGTATCATATCTTGAGGAAGAAAGTAATGGAGCAAAGGAGGTTATACTTCTAGACCTACAAGCTGCAATACAATCCACAATAGGTAATGTTGCTCGCGATGCACGTCAAGCATTCGACGATAAAATTGCAGAGGCTCGGATAACTTTGGCTCGTGAATACGATAATCTTAAAAGTGATATAGAAATAAAAATTTCTGACATAACAGCATCTACAATGAAAAAATATGACGTTTTGGAACAGAGAGTTGTAGTTTTGGAGAAAAAACCAAGTCAGTTCATCAGGTGGACCATTACTGCGGTATCCAGGAATGGACATTAATCCAAATGTTAGAATAATAAAACCAAAACCAACAGATGACGTATTGGTTGAACAAACATGGTGAATGTATGGATGGATAAGTTTCGCGTGCGAAGCGCTCGCTTTCCCGGGGTGCTGAAGCGCGAAGCGCGAGCCTGTCTCCCCCAGGGGCCCCGTCCACCGCCCTGCCCTCAACTCCCAACACTCGCGCATGCACGCCCCATTCTCATTCCAACCATTGCGCATGCGCGCCCCCGCTCCATTCCCATCACTCGCGTATGCACGCCTATACCCCAAGGAGAGCAATCCTCAACATTCAGTACGACGAGTACTATCCTACACTCAGGAGGTGAACAACGCTGTGACGTCGATCATGCCGGTGGTCATTCAGAAGAAGGCAACAGTTTCGAGTGGTGTGCAACGAGCTCTCAGCCCTGACTTATTCGAGGAAGACAGGGTTGTGAAGAAAGTCAGTCGACAACCTGCAGCAAGGCTTGGTCCTATTGAAAAGTACAGAAGTACTTGCAATAAGACTAATCCTCATGCGGGTAGTTGGCCGACCACTCGTAAGAGCTTAAGACTCTCCAGACCACCCGCAGCAGCAGCAGCAGTGGAAACACCGAGGGCGCCTTCTCCGGAGGACATCGTATTGACCCCATTTACCTCGTTGGCGGTGCCGCTTTCACCACTGCCACCAACACCAGCGACTGCACAAGTGCTGGTGCTACAAGTGCTAGTGCGACAGCCTATCGGAGAGGTGAGTGAAAAGATGGAAATTTTCCTACAGAGGTGCAGGGAAGCAGAACATGCTTCCCGATTCAGTGAGGCCGCGTTGGTTAGCATGACCCGCCAAAAGGCTGAAATTGCTAACCGACAGAGCGATCTAGAAAAATAAATGGCGGAACTAGAACGGAAGTATGCATCTCTGGAGGAAAGGTGTAAAGCAAAGACCTCTTCGATAGAGCGAAACAAAAAAAAAGAGACAATTATGGACACATTTTTCGTATATTATTTATAAATAAAAGATTAGTTTCAGGTTAATTAGAAATATCAAATTATGGTAGTTTTAAGTTCNTTACTTGTTTCAGGGATTTCAAATCATTTTATATAGTAGACAATGGAAGTCCGAACTAGTGAAATTCATCACGAAACATTGTCAATCACCTTCAAACAAACGTAGGAATTATCTGATGGAATACTCAGTTGATCAGCTAGCTTCAACATGGAAGCAGATTCAACCACCGAGTCATACAGATTCCTGGAGCCCGATTCCATGCCCGTCCAAGAAGGTTGGGTTCACTCCACCACGGTACCTCACTGGATTGAGTTCGAATTCATGTCACATGATTATAGAGTGCAGGTGTTGCACGTTAGCGACAACGACGAAGCGGACCTCTCCGATGGCGAGTACCGGGATCCTGACGGATGGTGGGATCCCGATTATTTGGATGACGACCCACTACCTTGGGGTGACAACGATGATGATGAGTCCAAAGAAGATCCTTTTGACCAGCCAATTCCTGTTCACCGACCACTTCCTCTCAACTCCCCAATCCTCATCGAGGATAGTCCTCCACTATCTCCTATTCTATTTGAATTAATAGATGAGGGCCTCAATTCTGGTGACATGTAATCATTTTCTCGTTCCTCCCACCCTTAATCCTTTCCTTCTTTGGAGTATACACTTTTTGGTTGGTGTACACAGGGCACAGCGAGGTTGGGGCAGTGTCTTCCTCCCTTTTCCTTATTAGTTTTTCATAATAATCACTCGGAGTTTCTCATAATAATCACTAAGAGTTTCATGAAGATCTTCATTCTTGTTGCTTCCGAATTTCAAACACTGAATTGTTCTACATTTACACTTCACCCCTCCCAGTTTTTTTCCAATATAAATATAGCATCAATCCCAGTTCTACATCATTCTTTCACAATGTCGAGTGCTGATTCCACCACCGAACCGATGTGTGTACTCAATGTCAAGTACAGGGTCCATTCAGGTACATGAAATAGATTCAACGTTCGATCATTTCAGTACAACCTTCCCACAATTTCTGCAACGCATCTATGATCTTCCTGATGATTTCCCGGAACGTATAGAAGAAGGTATGCAAGAGGGAGTAGATGCAGAGTTAGAGATGGGTGTCGACGAGTTAGACGATCTAGAGGATGATGAGCTTGATAATTATGCGGACGATGTCATTAGTATATCGTCTGATTCAGATTATTATGAGGACAACATCATCAGTATATCATCAGATACAGATGACGACACCATCATCATTGTTTCTGATGATGAGGAGCGCTGGTCCATACCATTGCATGAATCAATAAAAAAACAGACCTTTTCAGGGCTAAAATTGAAGACTGAAACAAAAACAGCTCTTTTCAGAGCTATCATTATACTTTCAAACAGAAACAGGTTCATACCATTGTGTGTGTGTGTGTGTGTGTGTGTGTGTGTGTGTGTGTGTGTGTGTGTATGTGTGTGTGTGTGCGGGTGTGTGTGTTGACCCTTTTCATTAGGTTAACATTATAGTGTCAAACAAAATGTATATAAAAGTATCCTCATCTCACTCTGTAGTACTCATTATTATATGCATATATATTCAATGATTGACAAATTGCCAACTTCAACTTTCAGTTAAAGTGGTATTCATCATATGCACAGATATTCAATGACTAACAAATTTCCAACTTCGACTTTTTTAGTCAAGGAGTCATTTTTCACATAATCTGTGAATACTACTACTACTGTTTGTATGAATAATGTAGCCCTGAGAAGGGCTGTTGTTTTTTTTGACCAGTAGGTCCACGGTTATTGTGTCACAGGTTTGCCATTATTGCATATTATACATGTCGACACTCGGGTGAAGTTTGTTAGGGGTCTCTCGCAAGCATCGCACCAATTCTGTCCCATTTCCATCATAGAAACGGTGTTGTGGGTGTTGATATTATGATACCACCCTCCATTGTTGTTTCTAATGGAGTAAAAACGAAAACAATACCAACATAGCTTTTTGATGTTGTCATCAATTGTTCTGATCCGCACGTGTGCGTTCATCACACAATATAAATCCATGGGATCTTATAATGTGTCGGTGACGTTGGGCAATCGGAGACCGATTCTCAAACCACCATCACCTACAGATGAATCAGCTACAATCCCCTTCATCATCGCCTTCACCATCCACGACCCTCTCAAGCTCCATCATGTCATCATCTTCGTCGCTTTCGTTAGCCTCGTTTTCATCTTCGTCGACTCCAAGGTTCTTCATCGACTCCAACATCTTCTTCAACTATCATTTCCTCTAGCAGAATGTTGGCATCCTCATCATCTGACTCATCTATCCAATTATTTGCATCAACAGCAGATATTCAGATATTCTATTTAATGCAGCAATTATGTTTTCAGTATGCATCTTGATATTTTCTCACAGTTGCAGAGTGAATGAATGAACTTCAGGATCGCAGGTCGACTTATATGATTATATAGGTAGTGGTAGTGGTACGACCCCCACTTATCACTTGACTCGTTTCGAGTGGAAGAGAAGGATATAGCATCTCAAAACATAGGTTGGTATGATGAAGTCATGTTTGTGAGAAGGACAAGTTCTCCCACAATACTTTTACATGGTGTTGATTTGTATAAATAGAGAATGTCGGTATAGGAGAGAGCAGTCAGAGTTTCTATGAGTCATCTCCTAATATTTCTAATCGAATTAGTAAAATGCCGTTTCCAAAAGAGTGGAATGAAAAATCAAAAGTGTGCGTCTACCCAATGATGATTGCGGGGGCTATTGTGTGCTACTTTTGCCAAATAAGTAGACCTAAGGAAACCATTAATCCATGCACTGGTATGTGCAATGATTGTGTGTCGCGGATTCAGCTCCTCCATCTCATCCACCGAAGCGAACAAAAACAGAATATCGTCAGCAACAGTCACAGTGCTTGAAGTGTTCCGAACCTATAATATTCAATAATATGGGTATTTGTAGAAATATTTGTAGTACATGTGCTGCTGTTTCAGCTCCGCTGCAACATTGTTTTGCGTTGCGATACATACTCAATGAATTGTTGAAATCATGTATGCACTACATGTGGAAGTAATTCATTTCTTTATTTCTTCCAATCTATTTGTATTATTTTCTCACATTTAAATATGCATGCAACAAAAAGTGTTCCTCTCAAATGACAAAGATCGTCATATCTGTTTAAAATCTGTCTGTTCTGTTTAAAATCTGTTTTTCCGTTAATCAGCTGCCGCCCCCATACTAAGGACTAACGAGGTCTTACCTTTTAACGTGTGATTCCTAACACGGTTAGGTTAGGTTAGGTTAGGTTAGGTTAGGTTAGGTTAGGTTAGGTTAGGTGAATGAATAGGTGCGTGAATAGTTCAGTGAAAGAGCGCAATTGCTAATTGATGAAAGAGCGCATGCGTTGGTTTATTTTCTTCTATAAAAGGTAAAGTATCAGTAACATCATCACCTTTCCTATTCACATTCTATTGCTATCACATATCATTCATCAGACGTAAATAATCATTATCATGAGCTCTATGCCACTATTGATTGCTGAAGATGGTTCACCACTTGTTGATATATATCACACTGATTTTGAAAATAATCCAGTATTACATTTATCGAGTCAAAAGTCGATGAATGATTTTGATATCAACGACTTCGTTAACTTTGCAGATGTGCCGGAACCAATTGAGCAAATTGTTGTTGAAAATCCAATCGTTTCGCAATTATCACCACTCAAATTCCCTTCATCTACCCTTTCTCTTGGTGTTGATAGGAAATCTAGAACAATCAAGAGGAAGGTTACTAATGCATCATCATCGATTGTCACTGACTTCAAAGAAAAGAAACAATCGAAAAGTGTTGTGCGAGAGAAAATACCCACAACGAAAAGTGACAGATCGAACAGGAAGACAAAAGGTGTACCTAAAGAAATGAAGGGTGATTTGAAAGCTGAATCGCTATCTTCTTTCAGTCCACTACATCGATTTGGAGATATGAAAAAGAAAGCAAAATGCCGCCTTGTGAAGGCACATATGGCTATTGCTGAACACGAAAAGAGTGAGCGGGCTATTGATATTAATAAGGAAATTCTTCAAGCTGTTACGACTAGTTGTAAATAGTTGTACGCTAATTATTAAATTAGGGCAACTCTATTTGTGAAACACCCGATATATAGTTCCAGCCGACTCGATAAGTTTTTTTTTGAAATAAAAAGAAAAGGAACGTTTTTTTCTTTCGTCCGTCCGCTCTAGGGCATTCGTGAGTGAAACTGAATGATAACGTTCGGAAGATTTGATTTCAGGCAAATTCTGGTTTTCGAATATAAAATTACGTCTTTTGACGGATATAAACCTGCCGTGCCTTGTTGTGATATTGTGATTGGGTAATTCTGCTGTGGAGCGATCTTGCAATATCCTAATTATCGATTGTGATGAATTTTATCTAATGAATTATTTCTTCCGGACCGTTTAAAACATCTCCGGCAATGTTAGGGCACTCGAGCATTGGGAGGTAAGCGTATAGTTTTGTCATTCATTATTTTATTTTGGCACGGATGTATCGCGAAATCAATTATTTACGAGAATACCTTTTTTTAGATGTTTTTCTCTGATATGGTAAATCGAAATTTCGCCCGGACGGTGCTACCTTTGAGAACACGTCGAAGTGGATGGGGTCAGACCTTTTTGAAATTTATTGCCTTCTACGTAGCAACTAAACCACAAATTTTCCGAAGTCATATGGATGGTGGTGTTCCTATTTTGACCGTGTGGACGTGGAATTAAGAGCTTTTCACGAATTTGCGTAGTAGCGGGCCATAGGAATCTACACATCACTAGCAGCTAGATAAGTACCGATCAGAAGTTTCATTAATGGTGTTGTTTTTGCGGGATTCTGACATTATTGTTTACGAAAGCAATGAACCTCGCTGAACAGGTGTTTCCGAATAGTTTTGCCTTCGCCTTTGTATAAGCGTTTAGTTTGTAGTATGAGTGAAGAATAAATCCGTTGAACAGGCGTATTTTGGGGAAGCAACATTCAACGTTTTCATTCTTGTTCCTTTGTCGTATTCCACCTTATTGTTTTTGCGTATCTGAATTGTTTAGTAGTTTCATTTCAGGTTTAGGCTAGTCTGTGCACAAGAAACTACTTGACGCCCTTGTTATCAATTTTTTTTGTACATATTTATACTTATCTGTCTGATTCAACCCACGGCCCTTACGAGCAAGCACATTACTTGCCGTACACAAAAAAAAAGGACAGAAGTGTTATTCCTAATGTTTTAAAAATAAATGTATTGCTTATACGTACAATATCATTCAATTGGAATTTGGGTTTACTTTGTTTTCCTCCAACTCCTTTGATACCTTTGAATTTCAATTTTGTTGTTGAATCAACATTGATGGGTGCCATACCTATTGTATGATGAACTATATTGTTATATCTACTAGTTATAGTTGGAAGAATATCAACCCATTTGTGGTGACCTCTCATCGTAAATTCCTTGTAGAGCCATGCCTTTATTGTACGAATCACTCTTTCTGCTAAAGCCGCCTTCTTTGTGCTAAATGTTGAATAATGATTGATATTATATTCTCGCATGAGAGATGAGAAGCTTCTTTTAAAAAATTCTTTCCCTTGATCGCTTTGTATATGTTTGGGGGAAAATTTGGCTTCCTTCAGTACATGTTTCATTGCATTAGTTATTGTACTACCAGTTCTTATCTAATCTTCAACTGCTACAGTCCACAGATATTTTGAGAAACAATCAATCACTACAAGTATATCGGTATTCTTTATTACTTTTTGCGGGAGGTTCAGCTAGATCTATTTGCCATAGATCTGCAAAACCTTTGATGGTGGTTATTCTTCTGCGAAAATTACGTCTTGCAGGTAATTCATTAACAACTTGTCGTTTGACATCACTTATTTCATTATATTCTATTCCAATATGATTGAAGAGAAAAGGTTATGATGTTACTGCATTGAATGATGATGTGACAGTGATCATTACTTGTGAATATATTAATATATTATACCTTCTTCACGTAATTCTTCAATTACGGAAATTATTTCATTGTCATGTCCAGTATGCCCAGCTGACTTTGAAGCTACCAATAGTCGTAGGCGAGCAACTAACTCTTTTGGTGAATTCCAGTACACATAATTCACAGGTTTAGAATTATATGTTTTCTCCATTTTCACTCGTTAATTGGATATTGTGGTGATTCTAATAGAGGTTTGATAACTTCACGAAATTCTTTAGAATTCGCGTTTTTATAACCATTCTTCAAATGATATTGTTTATATGGAGCATTCGTTATTTTCAATATTTTGGAATATACTGGACGAATTTCTTTATTATCAACATCTTGTGGATTCTTCAAAAAGATCATATCATACAAGTCTGGACTACCTGCGCATTCATATTTTTTCACTTTATTAGCATCCCAAAATGAAATGTTTCCATCTTTGAAATGTGCCACTAGACTTCCCATTTTCAGCTTTCGTGTAATAGGATCCATACGTACGCCAAATGTTCCATCATATGCTGAATTTCTAGTTTTTATATTATTCAAATGTTTCGCCAAAACACCTTCACGACTTTTATTCAAATTAGGCGAGGAGTGAAGATTCGAGAAATCGATATGGGACGATGATGGTGTTTCGAATAGAGTTGTTGTCATATCGTCTTGAAGTGTGCTCGTGTCACTATTCACAGATGATACACTACCAAAAAATTGATTTTTTCCTATTGGAGTACTCATGGGATAATTTGAGGTAGATTGAACATTTCCATAGTTTGACGATAACACTGATGCATTTCCATGGTTTGACGATAACACTGATGATTTCGAGGTAGCGTTTGATGGTAAAACTTTCAATGGTTTCGTTATGTGTTCATACAATTTTTCGAGTGTCATACGATTTTCAATATTATCATTCTTGATAGAGTTGAATTTCTGCCTGTCTAGCTGACGTTTCAAATTCATTTCAATGTTTTTATTTTCAGAAACATTTTTGTATTCATATTTTCTTTTTTAAATTATAGCTTAATTCGCTGATGAAGTGACCTCTACAATATTCAGTGATCGAATAAATTTAAAAAAATGAAAATTCCACATTTTCGTGGTGTTTTTATGCGTCACAGATTACCCTCTTCAGGTCCAAGACAAAACGAGACAGCTATTGTCAATTTAGATGGAATAAGTGGACCAGGAACACATTGGGTGGCATATAAAAAATGTGGGAAAGAAGTTGCATCTTTCGATAGTTTTGGAGATCTATCCCCACCATTGGAATTGACTCGATTCTTTCGAAAATGTTCGAATGTAAAATTCAAATATAACTATGATCGTCAGCAGAAATTTAATACAGTTCTCTGTGGTCACTTGTGCTCACAGTTTCTCTCTGAATAATTTTCCAAATAGAAATGGATACAACACCACAACTGGATCGGGAGGCTATCAAGGGAATGGGGTTTTCACTTAGGATGTTTCCAAAATATGGTACCTTGAAAAAAATGGATAAAGTAATTCTTGCAAATATGCCCAAGGAAGTGATACTTGCATGTGTTGCACATAAGATTGCTCATGTTTGGAAAAAGTTACCCAAACATCTACAAGATGACATCGACATAATGAAATTTAGATATTGTTACGAGCACCACCCCGATGAAAGTTCAGATTCGGATGTGAATGATGGTCCTATACCTCGAAAATCTGTATGTTGTATTTGTAATATAGAGGATATGAATATCGGTATCAATAAAAATGATATTTATCACAATACAACACCTTCAAAAAAGTGTAAATTGTCTCAAATGTGCTGTTGCTGTGCACAACAATAAATTGAAATATGTGTAACAAAATATTCATCGGTCATGTCACCGAAGTTCGAGCTACAAGCTGTCAAGACAAGTGTCTTGAGTGCGGATATTTTTTCCACCTATTGAATTGGATAGGAACAGCCGTTATGGATTAGGACTCTTGGGATTCTATGGATGCAATAAAATCAATAATATAACTGAAGCTAATAATTTAATGAGTTTTAGAATCAGTAATGACAACTCATCGATACTCCAAAAGTACACAATTGAAATTTCATGTGGTGCTTACGAATTAGAAGAGATCAATGCCATCATACAGAAACAAATCATGTTCAGGTTGTTCCATGATAAAAAACCAATTGATATCGTTGCAAATTACATTTTTATCTACACGCCAATAATAATACATTCAAATGTGAAATGCGATCCAAATATGAAATTGATTCGACACATCCAAATTCTATAGCGGAAATGATGGGGTTCGCTCATGGCATATTTCCACCAGATCAGATACATGAATCCTCATTACCAATAAACATTACAACTGTGAGACTTATCCGCTTATATTGCAATATAATATCTGGTTCCTATATAAATGGTGAAGAATCCCACATTCTTTTCTCATTCGATATTGATTTTGAACCTGGATACAATCTTACTAAAGAACCACACATTATTATATATATATGCCTGTCAGTCCAGAAGGTCGTCAACTGATTCACAATATCACAGTGCGTATTTTGGATGAAAAAATAACCTTATCAATTTTGGAAGTGAAGATCTTCATTATTTTGGAATTGAAGAAAATCGAATAACTATTGTTATGGGTTTCATTTAAAATAGACAAAATCGTATTGCACAATCCCAAACCAAAACGAGGTGCACCATGAAAAAAGAAAGTGTGCATAAAAAAAAGATCATTCCACGAGTGTATGCTAAACAGTTAGCACATAACGCTCTATCCGTGAGTGATCTTAAATTTTTGAAATCGATCGGATTGAAAGTGAGAAAATAACAATGGTGCTCGAAACAAACAATGAAAAGTTGAATATATTCAATGACCCAGTGCTCGATCATTCTCTCATAAGTTTACATGAACACACATATAAGTTCTATGGATCAACGCTATTCAGGAATTCAGATGAAATTAGAATTGCAATCAATAATCAAGATGTTATACTAGATATTGCCGAGAGCTTCATTTACATAGAAGGTAAATTCACCCCCAAAGACGAAGCGAAAACATGGTATCTCTCGAATAATGCAATTGCATTTCTGTTTGATGAAATTCGTTACGAAATGGGTGGTGAAAAAGTGGCTATTGTTAGAAAACCCGGGATAACATCTATAATGAAAACCATGATATCATTTGGACAATCACATGCTAACACATTACTGACATCTGCCTGGAGACTTTCACAATCAAAACAAGGGATACAAACAGTCATGTATTTAGTGGAAAAGTACCACTGAAATATTTTATGGGTTTTGCTGAAGATTACAATGAAAGTATCTTGAATGCTAAACAGGAGTTGATTTTGATTATCGCTCGATCATTCAAAAACTCATATATAGGTGAGGTTGATGCTGTTTTGGAAATAAATAAAATCGAATGGAAAATAGGACATATTGTATCAGATGATAAACACAAGCTCAAACTTTTGAGGAGAATCAACAAAGCGGTCTGAATGCCAAAATCAAATTGGCTTATCGTATGTAGGACCTCTATGAACTATCATCATCACGTGGGACTTCTTCAGACATATGGGCCATCAAAACAACTAACGCTCTGGAAACTCATCGTTTTGTCATCATCGCACTCCAAAGTACTACCACATCTGAAGATAGAACACAGGATATTACAAAATTCACAACTGCCGATATCAATAGTATTCGAGTATACTCGAATTCTGAAGTTTATCCATATGAGCGTTGAAATTTGAATTTCGATAAAAAAAATTGATGCTCCTGCTTATTATGCTTTTGAGAGTTTCCAACGAAGTTATCATGATAAAGATATGAGTGAACCTCTGATGGACATTGGACAATTTAGAGAGAATCCACTATTCATCATCGATTGTTCCCATCAACCGAATGCAACAAAATCATCAACTATCGATATAAAGATTGAGTTTGAGACGAGAAAGACCAAGTTTCCAGATAACACTAAAGTATATGCATTAATTTTGCATGATAAAGTTTTAACATACACAATTCAGTCGACAAATGTTGAACTGATGATTTGAGATCTACAACATCGATCCAATCTTGACTTACATACTGCATCCACATCTTTGAATGGTAAAACTGAAATCGAATAAAAAACAATAAGCAATCTCTAACTTGTTTCCATGATATAATACTTACATTCCCACTTTATTTGTAGTTATAAAGTGAGTGTATTCAACTATGTTAGTAACGTTTATATTTCCATATAATTATCATCTAAATCATCTAATAGATGAATATTATTAAAACAAAAAGAAATTCACTATAAATAATTACTATTATCATTCAATCATATTGAATTCGACTAGAGATCACGTTTTCATGCCTACAAAACTTTGCGGACTCTGACCTAAATACACCATCGTATATTTACCACACGATGAGTTGATACAAGTTATATCGTCATCACTGAATTGCAACGAAATACGTTTTGGTAGCCATGTTTTAAATAATTTATCATTGCTTACATCTTCCAAAGTTGATAAAATTGATTTACCAAACCTTGTAGAATAAGTTGACATATTTTCAATTATGTACACTTCATCAATTGGCAATGATAAGGCCTTTTGCTCTAGTATTTCTACCTCCTGTACAATCAAATTATTGATTTTATGTAAGTCTACTTTTGAAACTGACATGATGAAAATATATATGAAAATATAAACAATTTCCAAGAGAAGAATACACTCACCGTCTTCCTTCTATTACGAACTGAATAACACTCTACCAATTGCTAACTGCTGCATATATATTCGTCTACTGATTCAATAGTGTACCAGGCATTTCTTTTATGTTAAACAGCGCGAGTCACCCACACCATGAAACCGTGCTACATTTCAAAAAAGGTTCATATTGCTAGTTGTTACCCACTAGAGATACCTGACGTCACAGTCAAGCCCACTTTCCAACTGGACGCGTTAACAGAAGTCGATACGAACAGACAGTGGTCGTTGCGTCATCGTAGAAGACAGACGCTAACACAGTCCTCACCGCCTGCGCGTCACCATCGACAGCGAGGGTAGAGCGATGCGTTACGTCATAGCCTTCGCCGCATCGAGAGAGGTGAGGACACACCGATGAATACTCATTACTCAGCCACACGTCGTGAAGTGAACATCTCGCTCTCCTACCGTTGAACGGTTGCTGCTATGACGTCACAACACTACTAACTTGGTGGGCTCACACCGATGGAACATTCATTACTTGGAGGATCTTCGAAGTATGCAGACGTATGTTTGTACACAGACACGCGTATGATAAACCCTGTACCGTGCATTCTCACACACACACCAACCAAATGTAATTACGTCATTATGTCACACACACACAAAATCTCATATGGAAAAAATTCTGAATGATCCATGCACCAGACACTTCAAAGTCACATCGCCTTGATTTTACTAAACAACAAAAAAATCAATCAATACGTCATAGTGGTGGGGGGAAGCCCAGAAACGGCTGTAATCTGCTACTCATAGCATCAAAGAATCAAAGTTTGGTAACTCTCTTTATCTGGCTTTTTCCCCTCGACCCGTCCGGCAAGGAAAGCCCTACCTGTAGCGTAGCTACAGCCGGCATGGCTCTAAGTATCATGAAAGCACTCAGGCCCTATCACCACGACAAGGTGGAGATAGTTCAGGTCAGGTTAAGTTAAGTTAGACGGTTGGAGATGGGTGTGGACCAATATGGTATCTGTTCGAAAACAGAAAAATCGGAAATGTTCATATGAAAGAGAATTTCGATATGAAACATTTATTTCCAAATCCAAATCAATGATTTTCCAAATATTGGGTTTTGTCAATCTTTAGGTGTCTAATGCAAATTTGACATCAATAATAGAGCAATTGGCAATTTCCAAATCTGCTGCTGTGGATTTAAAGGGAGGTGATTTTTGATGCCTTTTTACCAAACCAGAAAAACTATGAGGTCCCGGTGTCATTGTGGACATTGATGAGAGTAAATTTGGAAAAACAAGTATCATTAAGGCCATATAGTTGAAGAATTGGATTGAGAAAGGATCAATGATTCATTCGGATTGCTGGAAAGTGGACCATTCAATAACATTCAAGGACCCTCAAATGGGTGTACACACCAATGCCATTGAATCTTCTTGGAGGCACGCAAAGGCGGTTACAATTTCGAATGGACGTAAAAAAAGTGCACATTGCTGGAAATCTTGCTCAACTCAAACAGAACAGAGGAATTTTTCAGATTGGCAGAAAAACTTTACAACGCCAAAATTTTCTCTGAAGAGTCGAATGACGTTCATGTGGCTGATGAAGAGGAATATTTTGTCTCAGAGACCGGCTTATAATTATTCTATATTACAAAAATGGCCCTTTTCAGGGCCGCCAATTTTTTCTAAAGAATTCGTATAGCAATGATAATGATGATGAAAATTGGTTGTCGAACTTGCTAAACGATGACGCAAGCGAATTGAGCCACTGTCTTCACTTCTTTTTCAATACTCAATGGTGATGGAGTTGTTTTTTGGCATTCTATAAAAATCAAAGTTTTTACATAAAGTCGAGAAAAATAGCAAACTAGTAATAGGGATGCGCGTGCTCGGCCGCCATTTCACAAATTCTAGGGGCGAAGATATTTCTAGAAACTATTCGCAAAAAAAGTTCATATTTACTAAGAATGAAGAAATTTTGGAAAAATTGGCAACATCGCATTGTAATCTCATGTTCTCCAATTTCCATATTTGATATTTGACGCTTTTGTAGATGTCAGATTGATGAATTTTAAATCATTGAAATAAACGATACTTTCAATTATTCTTTATATATTTGGGAGCAAATCACTTTTTGTATGGCTCTAAATTACTATTTTCCGTATACTGGCATATGTTGCAGGTCTGAAAGCAGTGAAATAGTGCAAATAAATTGCTTGTGTTTCTGTATTTCCACCGACCACCTTTGAACAATTAAAAAAACTATCTTCCAGGCAGGTGAGTTTTTGACCGTCTGTTAAAATTTCATGAAAGTACTTAAGGTTACCATATTCGCTATTTTTTCCGAGCACCGTTAGACTGTCATCTTTTTCCTCAAATGATGGATTTTGCCACACATTGGTGCAATAAACTTTTATTATATAAGTTTTAAAATGTCCGTATAGGACGAAAATGCAGTAACGTTAGTTTCAAATAAAAGTGGTTAAAAACATTGAAAGTTTCATTCCTATGTTTAAAATATACTTTTATTATATAAGTTTTGAAATGTCCGTATAGGACGAAACTGCAGTAACGTCAGTTGCAAATAAAAGTGGTAAAAACATAGAAAGTTTCATTTCTCCCTTTTCATCATTATGATTTCCTACCACGTAGTAACGGCTACATCCATCAATCAATTATCACTTTATTGTTTTTTATGTCTTGCATTGGTAAATAGTTTCTATTTCAAAAACACCTCCCACAATTTGTTTCCTTAGTAGGATATAATTCAATAAATTTTGAAAAATGTCATTAATAATAAAAATATGTTTATTCTTGCCTTGTGTAGTTATTAAGTTGCTCAGAATATCCATAGAAATTTATTGTAATGGTCTGTTGGATATTATACTCTTGGGTTCATTTTTGTTCGTTATGTTTTTTGTTTTTGTCATTTGGCATACTGTACATTTATTAATAATTTCTTTTGTTACCTCTAAATCTCTATGAGATATATATTCTTTCCTAAAAATTAACAATGTCTGTCTTATTCCAATATGTTAACGCCTTGTCTTTGTATTGTACACCGTTTTTCTTTGTCAGTCAATTCAAGTTGGTCTGTAGTCACTGTTTGTAATAAGTAAAGTCCTGTCATGTTTTTAAATATGTATTTTAATTTACCTGTTATTTTTAACATTCTTGTAAATGTGTCTGTAACTATGTTTTGTTTTCCAGGTATATGTCTAATTTCAAATTTGTATTCCTGGAGTGACAATGCCCACCTTTGTATTCTCGTGTTGGCAAATCTGCAATTGACAATGGACATGAGTGCCTCTTGGTCTATTTTTATGTAAAATTTTGATCCTAATAAATAAAAACGTAATTTAGTTGTACAAAAAATTAGACTGGCCAATTCTGGTTCTGTCACACTGTAATTGCGATCATACCTTTTTGTAATTCGTGATACGAATGATATTGTTTCCCCCCTGTTTTTGTACTAGTACTCCTGCAAATCTTAACATACTAGCATCTGTTCTTAATATAAAAGGTAAACTATAGTCTGGATGATATATTTTAGATTGTTCAAGAATATTTGTTCTAGCTGATTAAATGCTTGTTCTTACTCATTACCCCATTTCCATTTTTCATTCTTTTTTAGTAACTCAATTAGCGGCATTTCTTTATTACTCAAATCTAGAATAAGTCTTTTGAAATAGTTTAGTATGCCTGAAAACACCCTTAATGTTCTCAAATTGTGTAGTCTAGTGTATTCTTGTATTGTTTGTATTCTTTCAGGGTCCATTTCTAAACCTTTGTCATTTAGGCTGTAACCTATATACGTTATTTCCTTCTGAAAAAATTTACATTTATTCAAATTAATTTCAAGTCCTGCGTCATCTAATAATTGTAAATCTTTATTCAAGTGTTTTTTGTGTGTAGTTTCGTCTCGTTAGTAGATTAGTATGTCATCTATGTAGTGTAGTGCAAAGTCTTCCATATTTATCTAGTATTTTATGTAAAGCTCTATCTAACGCTGGACAAGCAGATTGTAGACCATAAGGAACAACACAGAATCTATAAACTACACCTTCTGCACAAAAACTTGTGTAATTTCTTGATCTTTCATGATCAGCCATAAACTTAGTTTCAAATCAATTTCGGAAAAACATTTTATATTAGTTATTTTGCCGAAAATTTTTTCTATATTTAGTGAAAATTCGTATTGAGTAATTGTATCCTACAATAAAATATTAATTATTTTACCAACTCATTACCTATTGTAGTGAAACGTCATACAGTTGTCAATTTGAACGTGTTTATGTGCAAGATGCACCTATGAACACACAGTAGCAAACTCGCGACATGAAAAAATGCTACACTTGCTAAGCGAGCAAAGTATCGTTATCAGTGAGGGGACTGGCATTGGTGCGGGGTAAATGGTCGCAATATTGATATGATTAATTTGGAGGAAATTTTTAAACACCGAACTTCTCCCAGAATGACAAATTTGCCAATTGTACTATAACTGTATAGTACCAGTAAGTACTGGATAGAAAATACATAGGTAGATGTAATTGACGAGGTGAAAGATTTGGAGGTTAGGGTATAACTTTTCTTCAGAAATATAATATTAACAATATTTGAAATATTCATTCTAGAGACTGTCTGCTCACTTCACAAACATAAAGAAAAGTTTATAAAAGCCATACAGAAAGGTCTACGCGTAGCGATAAAAAACTTGCCCTTCCACTGCCCACATCATCTTTGACCAGTCTCAAATCTATAGAAGTAGACACATATATGATCATCTACCAAAACATATTACATTGATTCATGAACTTAAAAAAATTAGAAAATCAGTAAAGAACCTTATTGTGGAAAAGTGCTTCTACAGTTTGGAAGAGTATAGTAACGAATCTGAAGCCGATATGCCGGCCGACTCAGCGAACAAACACATGACATCACCGCGAAAAAATGCAGTCGGGAATTGCCGGTAAAATTCTAGGACCGAACCGACTACAGATTTCTAGAAAGGACCGTTACCGATATAAGCACGTCTTCCCGATCCAAGAGGGCAGTTTAGAAAGTGAATCGAGCGGCTAAACAAGAAATTCAAATAGTGGAAATACATTAAGCGTTAGTTGCTAAGTGTTGTGTATAAATTAGTTTGTGATTAGTGAAATATTGTTGGAAATGAATTTGTTTATTTGTTAATTCATTAATTTGTTACAATTGGTGATCAGAAGTGGATTTGTAAAATAAATCTGTGAGCGCTTGGTGGACAATCTTTGTATTGTAGTGAAATTGACTATAATTTGTTCGCGCAGAGAGACTGGTGACTCGTTGTTTCACGAAGTGGATAGTACCGGACTACGGAAATATAAACTGATAAACCTTTTTCTCGAGAAATAGACTTGTAAAAGTGAATAAGTGTTTTCGGACTCGATTAAAATAAGTGGACATTTTCAGTTTTGTGGAAAATAGACAATAAGAGACAAAATGTGTTCAAGGAAAGTGCACCTAGTGGACTTGAAAGTCGCCGAATTGAAGCAAGAATTGGAGGAGAGGGAGCTAGATTGTTCTGGAAAGAAATCAGTACCCCAGAAGAGACTGTAGGATAACTTGACTGAATCAGAAGAAGATCCCGAAACATATTTATTCGACGTTTCTGGGGGTGATTTGAGTTCAATAATGAACAAACTTGATGAGAATACCAAATCGCTGAAAGATGAACTTCTGGAAAATTCGGAGTGCCTGGAGGAGAAGCTTTTGAAAAATTCGAAAAGTTTGGAAGATAAATTTCTAGAGAATTCGAATAGCTTGAAGGAATAACTTCTAGAAAATGCAGAAGGCTTAAAGAAAGAACTTAATTGTGTGGCGAGTCTACTCGAAGAAAGGATAGGAACCATTGAGACAGAGTTAGACAAAATCAGGAAGGAAATGAACACGGAAGTGGAGGAAATCAAAGGGGAGATCAAAGATGAAATCGGGGCAGAAATGAAGAAAATAAAAAAAAATAGGCGATGAAATCAAAGGCGGATTTGAGGCAGAAATCAGCAAGATGAAGGAAACAATTAGTAAGTTGCAAAACCAAATCGTTAATTCTGCCTACACCTGACCAACGTATAAAGCATTTTGAGCTACGGTATGGGCAGGCCCACCTAGAGCACGTTTACCATTCACAGCTGAAGAACCGCCGCCAGAAATCAGGAGAATCTCTACAGGAATTTGAAGCCGACATTGCTCGATTGGTTCGTCTGGCATATCCTGCTACACCGGAAAATGTAATGGAGCGGTTAGCAATTTAGGCATTCTTGGACGGACTTCGCGACCAACAAACTAGGCAGGCCTTGACATTAGCTGATCCCAAACATCTCGTGTATGCACTGGCAAGCGCCCTGGAGTTTGAGGCTGCAAAACAATCCTGCAAGAGCCAGGGCAAAGTTCGAACTAGCGAGTAAAATGGACAGGTGCCTGCTGATATTGAGGCCACCATTTGAAAGGTAATAAAAGAAGTGTTGC
Source organism: Leptinotarsa decemlineata (assembly GCF_000500325.1). Classification (NCBI taxonomy): domain Eukaryota; kingdom Metazoa; phylum Arthropoda; class Insecta; order Coleoptera; family Chrysomelidae; genus Leptinotarsa; species Leptinotarsa decemlineata. The sequence continues at coordinate 18,794 of NW_019293176.1, forward strand.
CTGAGAGAAAACAAATGAGCTGTTGGAATTGTGGGAAAATTGGGCATGTGCGAAGCAAATGTCCAGCATTCAAAGAACCACCACCAAATTAGGAAAACTAGAGGGGGTCGATGAGAAGGGGCAATCGTATGCCCATACCCAGCAAGCCCCCGTAAAAAACGCATATGTTGCCATTCTCCAACGAAAAGACGAAGGTGTTTTCGTAGACGGCCTCATCAACAACGAGCCTTGCACCATTCTTGGGCCAACCTTTGGCAAAACACCGGCAAAAATTGAACCATCAAGTTGGAAGCAACGCACCGCAACAGGGGAGCCAGCCACTGTACTTGGAGAACTACCAATCGAGTTGATTTGGGCAGCACTAAATTGAACTATCGAGCATGAGTGTCGGACATCGAGGACGATGCGATCATTGAAATGGACATAATGAATTCCAGAGGGTTCAAGCTGAATTTTCAAGACGGCGTCCTACGTGTCGGCGGAGAATAGCTGGTGCTTCATGGAAGAAGCGAAGAGATGATCAGGGTCCTGTTGGCTGAAGAAGTGTTGGTACCTGAGAGAGCTGAAACCATCCCGGAGGCTCGCCTCAACGAAAGTTCGAGCAGCGGAAAGGTGGTAATGTTCGAGCCCAAGATACACGATGAGAAAGTTGGACGAGGAATCGCACTGGGAAAGAGTCTTTTGCATGTTGATAAAGTTGTGCCGGTCAGAGTCATGAATGTCAACTACTTTCCCGTCTCCTTGAAGAAAGGAACAATGCTGGGGCACTGTTCGTCCATTTCCTCTTTGATATGGAGTGTAGGCAGTTCGGTTAGCCAAGCCAATAACTTGCCTAAAGAGTTGGAGAAGTTGATTGACATTTTCTCAAAGGACATACACCAACACACCGATCCAAATTGAGGGAGTTAGTCAAGAAGTACCAGGAAATCTTCGATACTAGAGAAGGAAAAGGCGGCAGAACGAATGTGGTTCAGCACAGAATCGACACTGAGAATTCCCGACCAATCCAGCAATCAGCTAGAAGGTTCCCTCTTGTCAAAAAAAAGAGGCAGACAAGATAGTCAGCGATATGGGAAAAGGAATCATCGAACCTTCTGACAGCCCCTGGTCTTCCCCAGTCGTATTAGTGAAGAAGAACGGCAGCTCGATAAGTGTAGTATATGTGCATAGTACTTTCCGGTTGTTAGTGGTGTCGCTAAAACATGTACTATGAAATGACAGTTGACACTGAAGGAAGAACAATGGCATTCCAAAAATTATTAAATCTGATAATGAAACTCATTACAGTTCAGAAGCATTCAAAGCTTTTGTGGAATCATGGCAAATTAATCATGTAACTTCCAGTCCAACTAATGCCCAGTCGAATGGCATGGTTGAACGTTGTATCCAAACATTCAAAAATATCATGAAAAAAGCAGAGTATGATAATAAGGATCCATACCTTTGCCTTCTTGAATATCGAAATACACCTATCGACAATGACATTCCATTACCCGCTACATTATTATTTAACAGAAAAATAAAAAGCTTACTCCCTGAAGTTAATATCTTTGACAAAAAAGATTAATTCATTATAAATAGTTTTAAAAATAGGCAGTATAGACAAAAATTAAATTTTGATAATCATGTTAGAAGTTTACCAGAATCAAAGTAAGGGGGAAAAGTAAGAGTTCAAAAGCAAGATAAATCAGAATGGGTCCCAGGTAGAATTCTAAATAAATTAGAGAAACCAAGAACTTATTTGGTCAAACTTAATAATGGTAGTGTAGTAGACAGAAACAGAAAGTTCTTGATAAAAGACACAAAAAGTAAAAGGACTCCTCCAGAATTGGATTGCAAATCCAAGTTAGTAGATAAGAGACCTAAGCGAAGTACAATACAACCACAAAAATTGTCAGATTTTGTATTGGATTAACTACTAAATTGAAATATTGTACAAACTTATATTGTTAATAATCAGGCTAAGTTGAGCTTAAAAGAGAGAGGTGTAGTATATGTGCATAGTAATTTCCGGTTGTTAGTGGTGTCGCTAAAACATGTACTATGAAATGACAGTTGACACTGACGGAAGAACAGAGATGTTGGCTTTGTTTGGGGAAACGAGACACGTTATGCATGAAAATGAAAAAGTAAAATATAAGGTTAATCCTGTATATCATTGTAAATAAGTATGTAAATAAAGCTTGTAAATAGAATTCATAGTGTGGTAAATGATAACACAATAAGGTTCTGCGTGAATTATCGCTAAATAAATAACGTGACGAAGAAAGACAGCTACCCTCTTCCAAGAATTGACGACACTCTAGACACGCTAGCCGGTTACACAATTTTCTCGACTTTTGATTTGAAGAGTGGATATTGGCAAGTTAAATTGGCTCCAGAAGATCAAGAAAAGACAGCTTTCACCATCGGCTCAGGATTGTAGCAGTTCACAGTTATGCCATTAGGGCTTTGTAATGCTCCAGCGACCTTCCAGAGATTGACGGAGACGGTTCTCAAGGGGCATTTTAGATACGGACGCCAGCAACGTGACACTTGGAGCAGTCCTTTCTCGGATCCAGGATGGACAGGAGAAAGTTATTGGCTACTTCAGCAAAACGCTCAGTAAATCAGGGCGCAATTATTGTGTCACCAGGCGAGAGCTGTTGTCCGTTGTCAAAGGTGTAGAGCATTTTTACAAATACGTATATAGAAGATTCCTGTTGAGAATGGACCATGCAACTCTCAAATGACTTCTGCAGTTCAAAAATCCCGAGGGCTAAGTAGCGCGCTGGATCGAGAGACTTCAAGAATTTGACTCAGAAATAGAACGTCGAGCTGGGACTAACCATAAAAACGCAGATGCCCTGTCATGGAGACCATGTCCCGATGACGGCTCACATTGCCGACGAGCAGAAGCTATTGAAGCAGCTATTTGTAGAACTACGGCTGTAGACGATAACTGGAAAGACAATAAGATCAAGGAAGACTAAGAAAAAGACCCAGATCTTGGTTTACTCATCGGATGGAAGAAAATCAATCAAATACCATCGTGGCAGTAGGTAGCAGGTTATTCGCCAGCGGTTAAGTCCTACTGGGCCCAATGGAACTCCCTTACCTTGGAAAACGGGGTTCTGAAGCGGGTGTTGGAGTGTGAAGACGGTGGAGAAGGAAGGCGCCAGACAATGGTACCTAGGAACAGACGACGGGAGGTGCTAAAAGAAATCCATGATGGAGTCACTGGAGGACATCTGGTAGTAACGAAGAGCCTTCAGAAAGTGAGACAACGGTTTTACGGGGTTAACTGTCGAACCGACGTCAAGGACTTATGCAAAAAGTGTGCTGTATGTGCTGCCAGTAACGAACCTCGAATACGACCGAAAGCTCCAATGCGTCAGTATAACGTCGGTAGTTGCCTCAATGCCAGGAGGCGTGAGTGGAACTGCCACAATCAACAGAATACGAATGGTAGCACGCTATTGGAATATTCCCTGAACAACAATATCAATATCGAATTCCCGGAGGAGCCTACCCACTACCCCTGGAATGGTTCGTCACCCACAACTATCGACCTGGTATTGAATAAAAACGTCCGCGATTTGGGGATGTTGGTTACCGTGGACGAGCTCAGCTCCGACCATTGTCCGGTGCTCTTTGATCTCAAAAGGGAGATACCCAACAATAAAAAAATAAAATATGACTACAAGAGCACGGACTGGGCGGAGTTTAGATCAACCATGAATAACCTCACAACTATAAGAGACAACATTTCCAAATCACGGATCAACGAGGTTTGTGAAGAATTCATAAAGAATATTCAAAAATCTCGTGACGTCTCTACCAGGAAGATAGAGGTGAAAGGGGAGCGAGATATTCTTCCGCATGATGTGGTTGAGCTCATAAAGCAAAAACATCGAGCCAGAAAAGATTGGCAGCGCACAGGAGACCCCCGCAGCAAGGATCAAATGCTGATACTTGCTGCGGAAGTTAATGCGCGAATTTATGAGTTCACCAATATGAAGTGGAAGAACAAACTCGAAAGCCTGAACGTGCACGACCACTCTGTGTGGAGGATGGCCAAAAAACTGAGCAATCGGTCTGAGGCTACTCCTACCATAGAAAGCGGGCAAGCGCACGCGGTGACGGACCATCAAAAGGCTCAGTTGTTCGGGGAATATTTTTCCAG
>NW_019293176.1:23003-41918 GCF_000500325.1 Leptinotarsa decemlineata
TTTTTTATTGTATATATTTTATAAACACCACAAAAAAAATACCTTAAAATTGTATGGAGAATAGTTAATAAAGAACATTTTGATTTTGATTTTGATTTTTTTGGTAGTTGCTTTGAGAGAATCGCCATCAACATCGCCGGTCCATTCCCAGGGTCCGACCATGTGAACAAATACATCCTGATACCCATGGACTACTTCAGTAAGTGGGCAAAAGCCTATGCCCTGCCCAATCAGGAAGCTTTTACCGTCGCGGACGTCCTGGTAAATAAATGGATATATCGATTCAGTGTCCCATTGGAGCTGCATTCGGACCAGGGCAGAAATTTCGAGTTCAACCTGTTCCAAGAAATGTGTAAACTGTTGGACATTCGAAAGACCAGAACCACAGATTTACATCCACAGTCCGATGGAAAGAATGAATCTCTAAATATATATAACTCAAAGATGACTGACTGACTGACAGTGATCTATCAACGAACATCCCAAACCACTGGACGGATCGGGCTGAAATTTGGCATGTAGGTAGATGATATGACGTAGGCATCCGCTAAGAAAGGATTTTGATCAATTCCACCCCCAAGGGGATAAAATAGGGGATGAAATTTTGTCAATTTTAAACCGATCGGGCTGAGACTTTGCATGCATAAAGCTACTATGACGTAGGCATCCCCTAAGGGGATAAAATAAGGAATGATGGAGGATGTAAATGTATTAGTTTGAACCTATCAGTACCTAATGGAACGAATAAATTAAGACGAACAAAATAATTTTTAGTTCTGAATGTTGACGATAGATGGTGTTACTAGTATTTTAAAACGAGCTATCGTTGTGTTTTCACCGAGTTATATATACCTGATGATGAGTGGCCGCCGTATCTAATAGTGCATACTATACCTAAATATTTTGGCTGTTCTTTTCTTGGCATATTTCGGATTGCATTTGCTTTGTTTCGGTTTAATAGTTTTGGTTATAGACTCTGCTTTGTATTTGGAATTTGTTTTGTTTTCGTTTGGTTTAAGTATAGGTTTTGTCGGTTAGACTTTTCTAAAATAACTAAAGAAAATCTGAACGTTAATGGAGAAGTTGAAGAATGTACTGTCGTCCCTATTGTTAGTGACGGTGCATGTTTGTTTCGTGCTCTCTCTTATTTAATGTACGGAACACAAGATAGAGCGATGGAGGTGCGTTCAGAAATTGTCAAATATGTGGTTAATGACTGGAGCAAGTTTTCAATTATGACTCACGACAGGAATGGTGATAACTACGTAACACCTAACGGATATTTTGCTGATATGATGAAAAATGCTACTTATGGCGTATTTTGTGAGTAAATAGCAGCAGGATTAATATTCCCATTTAAGTTTGAAGTTTAAAGAAACGGTCTCATATATACAGAATCTGGATCTAACGACTATCCGAAAGGTGATTACGATTCAGCAAATATTTTTCCAGTGGGCATTTTGATGCCTATCTTCCCATAGCAGCACAAAAAATTACTCGGCGTCGTATGGAGGTACCTGTAGAAGAACATGATTTTGGAATTGATACACCTTCGCAACTTAAAGTTGATAAAAGGGTTGTCAGGAGGTACCTGTTTTAGAGCATGAACATTCACCTATTGTATCTTCAATAAATTATGATGAAAATTTTATAAGAAGTTTATTGTCCCAATCTGAGTCTGTGAAATTAATAAAAAAAAACAAACGTAGGGCAAGGTTTACTAATTACACACGAAAAACTCAAATAAAAAACGTACAAAAAAATATGGACAGACTCTACCTGAATCCCACCGTAAAGCTATGTCTGAATATGTGTTTGACAAAACCTTATAATACTATTGTATTTTTTTATGGCGAATAAAGGATATTCCATTCTATTCTAAGAAAAGAAACCCTGATGTACAGAGGCAAGCTGTCGCCACCTACCAGGCTGCGCACCCTGAAAAACACAATCAAGCTGTCGCCACCTACCAGGCTGCACACACTGAAAAACATAGGCAATCTGTCGCCACCTACCAGGCAGCAAATCCTGAAAAACATAGGCAATCTGCTGCACTTTATCAGGCCGGCCAGGAATACCGATGTGCATAGAATGATTCAGTCACTGTATAGAGAAAATACAATTTAGCGTGTATGGAGAAGCAAGTTGCTTTCGGGTTTGGCGTATAACCCAGACATTGCTTATGGAACTGACAGCAGTGTAGCAAACGTTATCCTAAGGCTCTTATTAAGGAAACTCAAACCGATGATGATGGTTATCCGCAGTACAGGAGACGTTCTCTGGATGACGGTGGATTTTCTGTCAATATCAAGGGTGTTACAATAGATAATCGTTGGGTGGTTCCTTATAATCCAGTGCTATTAAGAACATGTAACGCTCACGTGAACGTAGAGTCAGTGAAGTCAATCAAATACGTTTGCAAATATGTTCAGGCTACGTTTACTTTAGAGAACGGGAAGGATCGAAAGGATGAAGTTACAACCTACGCAAGTGGTCGATATATAAGTTCAGCTGAAGCAGTTTGGCGAATCCTTGAATTCCAAATACATGAGGGTTTTTCTCCTGTAGTGCACCTTGCTGTCCATTTATAAAATGGACAGAGAATTTATTTTAATGAGCAGAACTTGTGCGACAAATTGAGTAGTCCTCCTACAACTACACTCCTCTCCTTTTTCGATCTGTGTAACGTGGATGACTTTGCAAAAACATTGCTATACTCGGAAGTCCCTGCGTATTACGTTTGGAACAAGCGATCGTTTCAGAGAAGGAAGAGAGGAGTGAATGTTGAAAGATGGTCAGGGGTCAAAAAAGAACACGTTCTAGGTAGGGTTTATACTGTTCATTCAAACAATACAGAATGCTATCACCTTCGAATGCTTCTACATGAGATCAGAAGCCCAATTCCATTTGAAGCGTTGAAAACTGTAGATGGTCACTTACATCCAATCCGCGTGCAAGGCTTTAGGTCTACTCGAAGATGATCGGCATTTGGATTCAGCTCTTGAAGAGGCAGCACTTTGTCAAACACCGCATATGATTCGAGAGCTTTTTGTTATCATTTTATTGTTCTGCCAGGTTTCCGACCCCCTATGTCTTTGGGGAAAATACAAAGAATACCTTTCTAAAGACTTTAAAAAACAACTGGATAGGCAAGGTGACGTGGATGTAGAGCACTCATCGGACCTAATATTTAACAAATGCATGTCGGTATTAGAGGATACCGTATTATCATTAGGCGGCCGTCCTCTTAAAGAGTATGAATTACCTCAGCCAATGACATCAATACATTTTGAAAATGAAAAAAAAAATGAAGCATCCTTGAATGACGAGCAACAGGAAGTTTACAATAAAATTATCACAGGTGTAGATGCAAATGACGGTCGAATATTCTTCTTAGACGCTCCAGGTGGAACTGGTAAAAGCTGCTACATTACTCGAAGGTGGTCGAACTGCTCATGCTACTTTTAAGTTACCACTCAATTTAATCACTGCCGAGACTCCCATTTGCAACATCTCCAAACAAAGTAATTTTGTTGAAGTTTTAAAGAGTACAAAAATAATCGTGTGGGACGAAATAACGATGGCTCATAAAGGTGGTATTGAAGCCTAAAACAGTTCACCAAGGGATATAAGGGGTAATACAAAATTAATTGGTGGCGTAACAGTTTTGCTGGCCGAAGACTTTCGACAGACTCTACCAGTGGTGCCAAAAGGAACCAGAGCTGACGAAGTGAAGTCGTGCATTAAGAAATCTATTTTGTGGCCCCAGGTTGATATTCTTAAGCTCTCTAAAAATATGAGAGCACATTTGGGCGGGGATGAGTCTGCTCTGGTAGATTTTCAGATCTCCTTCTTGAAATCGGTAATGGTGATTTTTCATCGTTTGATGGAATGATAACCATCCCGGAAGAATTGTGCACAGTTGTTACTACGGTTCAAGAATTGCTGTCTAAAGTTTATCCAGACATTATTCATATACATGACAAGCCTATTGAATGGTTATGTAAGCGTGCCATACTTACCCCAAAGAACAATCAAGCAGCAGCTATCAACGATATCCTGCTCATGTCGTTTGAGGGAGAAGAAAATGTCTATACTTCGATTGATACTGTGGTTAATACAGATGATGCTACTAATTACCCTGTAGAATTTTCAAATTCATTGAAACCGCCAGGTTTGCCTTGTCATAAGCTTATTCTGCGTGTGGGCACTCCAATTATGTTGTTGCGAAATTTAAAACACCAAAACTTTGTAACGGTACGAGACTGCAAGTGAAAGCGTTACATCGCAATATAGTGGAAGCCACTATATTAATTGGGTATGCGAAAGGGGAAACTGTATTTATACCACGAATCCCACTAATACCTAATGATATCCCGTTCGAATTTAAACGATTACAGTTTTCCCTAAAAGTCTGCTTTGCCATGACAATAAACAAGTCTCAGGGGTAAACTCTCAAATTTGCGGGTATTGACTTGAGAGAACATTGCTTCTCTCATGGACAGTTTTATGTTGCTTGCTCACGAGTAATTTCACCCTATAGATTGATAGTTTTAGCGCCTAATGACAGATTAGTTAAGAATATTGTGTACAAAGAAATTTTGTAGGCCCTAATTTTTTACACGCGGTAAACAAAAATAGAGCCGCAAAAACTATACCTAATTAATAATAATACTTCTTAACGCGAGCGAAGCCGCAGGCAAAAGCTAGTAAGACTATAAACCGCCACTTGTCCAAGGTAGTCTCTGACCACCAAAGAGACTGGGACCAATACCTCGACCCGTTCCTGTTGGCCTATCGTTCGGCAGTGCACGATTCAACCGGCCAAATCCCTGCCAATATTATAATGGGCCAAGAGCTGCGGCTTCCTTGCGATCTGAAATTTGGGACGCCGCCAGAACAAGACATTGCGGGGGAAGACTATGTCAGCCAGCTTCGACAGAGAATGGACGACATCCATGAACGAGTCCGTCTGAACATCCGGAGTGCCAGCGAATAGGATGAAGAAGGCCTATGACATCAAGGCGAATGCTGGAGGATTCGAAACCGGTGACCTAGATTGGCTGTACAACCCTAAGCGACGCCGTGGTTTATCACCAAAATTGCGGAACTCGTGGGAAGGCCCGTACAAAATTATGAAGAAGATAAATGACCTCGTCTACCGAATCCATAAGCCACCTCGAAGAAAGCCTAGGGTCGTCAGTGACTTAAACTCCAATAATATAGTTGAGATTTATATAAAATTATACATATTCAATCCTACATTTTGTAAAAATGTGTAGGTGAAAAAACATTAATAGATTTCAGATGCAAATTACCTAAAACATAAGTGCATGTGGAATAAAAACTCTAGCAGAGAGAGAAAAAACGTTTACAAATTGAAAACGACAGTTTAAAAACCACAACAAACAAAATATAACAAAAACTTGAAATGACAAGGAAAGTTCACCGAAATTTGGAGTGATCAGTGGCGCACCAAAAAGGTTCATAATATCAGGTGAATACTTTAACAGTAGATTAGGACGCTAACAATTTTTTCAACTGGGATTCAAGAATGGCATCCAACTTTAAATGTTGTAAATCTAAAGAATTTTCCAATGTGTGTTGTATAAAGTGCCACAATGTTTTTCACCTAAACTGCTTGGAAAAGAAACGAAATATAATTACAATAGAAGGACATAACATTTTGTGCTCGAAAGAATGTTCAAACAAGAAAGCTGAAAATGCGAAACTGGAATTGACTATTATAAACTCAAAGATCAACTGAAGCTCAAAGACAGTGAAATAAACGGAAATGAAACAAGAAGAACTTACAAGAAATATGATGGAAACAATTGCAAGACATAATTTTGCACAAAGACTGAGAATATCCTTTTTAGACTTACAGGATGTAATTTATGATATAGAACAAGGGTATATTGAAGACATCAATGAACAAAAAAGAACTATTTTAGAACTCAAATACGAGAATCTGAATATATTGCAAAAAATCAGGAACTACAAGTAGATAACAACAAAATATCTTTAGAATTAAACAGACTATTCAATGAATTGCAGGAATATAAAAGCCTTAATAACAACATGTTAACATCTATCAAAACATTAACACAAGAAAATGACATGTATATGGACGAATTCAAGCAGCTGAAGTTTAAACCTATAGAACCTCAAAGTGAACATCAAGCGGAAATAAAGGATAATCAAGGAACCTTATCTGAAACCAGAACAAAACTTCAAAATCTCCAAAGACAAGAAATCTAAATCAGCAGCAACCCAGAAACTTTCTGTGAAGAAACCAACCACGATCTCCTTCTACAGCCTGAACAAGGAACAGAACACAGTATATATGTATATTCTGAAGGAAATAAAATAGAACAACCAATTAACAACAACTATCAGATAAATGAAATCGTGAAAGCAGACTCAGAGCTATCAGATAAATGAAATCGTGAAAGCAGACTGATTTGACTATCTTATTTGACAAAAAACATTTTCTCAGACACCTTGCAATATGGAATGCATGATTTTGTGATCATAATATTCAACACAAATAATGTTAATAATAATAAATACTTGAATAATGCTCTTCACCAAATATTACCAGTAAGCAAATTCACAAATCTAATCATATATCTGAATCAAAAATTGATGATTAAATTAAAAAATAAAATAAAACTCTTTAAAAAAATCAACTTCANATATTGAAGAACTCGAGGAAACATTTAGGGAACTGAAAAATAAAAAAACGCATGGAATCGATGAAATTTCAGTAAATTTATTAGAAAAACTGCCAGATCATCCCCTTTTTGCCAGGGCAAAAAGGGGATGATTGGTATATTTCCGGATGTACTGAAAACTGTTATAGTGATTCCAATTCACAAGGGTGGTGAACTGAATGAGCCATCCAATTTTCGTCCTATTTCACTAATATATAGTTTGTCAAAGTGATAGAGAAGCTTGTAAAAAAAAGGTTGCTAAAATTTCTGGAAAAGCACAATATGAGTAGCTCGAAGTTTGGTTTTCAAAGATCCAAAAGTACAAATGATGCTATATTTGTCTTCCTAGAAGAGTTATATGTAGAGCTTAATGAAGGTGAAGTGGCCGCGGCAGTATTTTGCGACTTTTCTAAGGCGTTTGATTGCGTTGATCGGTCCCATTTTGTTCCTTATCTATGTGAATGACCTATCTAATATCGACATACAAGGAAAGTTTACAATATTTGCAGACGATACAACTTTATTACTATGGCATAGAAATAATACACAGACTCTTTGAGAAATATAATTGAATTAAGAGAAAGTCAAATATTAGTGTGGGTGTGATTCCAATTTTTTATGTTTCAATGTGAATAAAACTAACATAATTTCGTTTAAATTTGTTTCGGGAAACCTAAGCCTCCAGAAGCATGTCATCGAAAATAAGACATGCACCAAATTCTTGGGATTATGGATTGATAATACCCTGAAGTTTGATAAACACGTAAAACATCTCAACAAAAAACTTGCATCTGGGTGCTACGCTATCAGGGTCATCAACAAGGAGTTGGGAATATCAGCAGGAAAAACATCTTACTTTTCACTAGTCGAGTCTCATCTGAGGTATGGTATCGGTTTCTGGGGTTTATGTAGCAAGCAGTTGATGCAATCAGTGTTTGTTCTACAAAAAAGGGCGATAAAATATATATGTAGAGCCAAGCGTTTGGACCACTGTAGACCACTCTTCATAAATAGTAGAATACTAACAATCTACTGCATCTTCATTCTAGAAACAATATTTCTAATTCAAATGAGAAAAAATACTTTTCCTTCCGAAAGAATATATAACAACCGGCAAAATGCCAATATACCTCTGCCAAAGCCAACTTCAACATTAACAAAAAATTCCATAATATTTGAGAGTCGGAATATAATCAATCATCTACCATTTGAAATGAAAAGTATAATAGAGTCAAAAACATTTCGAAAACGTGCGAAGGAACTTTTACTCACGAAAGCATATACTACCTGTGATATGCCTTGCTTGATTAACATGTTTTTCCATTCCAAGCTCACTGAACAAGTTTATGATTTCGTTCACTTGGCCATTCATATGGAATATATTATTATTGAAGTCACCACAAACTAGAAAGTGATCTCGACTTGTATGTACATCACACATCAGGTCATACAATTTATCAAGGAATAATCTCACATCACTATTAGGGGTTCTATACACAGTTATTATAAAAACTTATAAATTTCTTTCAAAGTTACAATTATTCAAGTTATGCAGGAGATAATAATTGCTTCAAAGTAATTCTCAACACATTTTGAAGAAACGATAGTGTTTGAAATGGATATGGAGTCCTTTCGGCAAAAATTGCTAAATCAAGAAAATTTTTCCAATTGAAGTGAGGTTATTTCATTATACTTGAACCAGTGTTCGGAAATTCAACATATATCTACCTCATATGAATTCAGAGTTATTTCAAGAGCTGAATATTTATCAATTATGCCTTTAAGATCATTGTCAGTTTCTTATTTACTCAGGATATCAATTTGCTCTTCTTCTCTGCCTTCCCTTTGTCTAAAAAAGTGGTTGGTCTTGTTTCTTTTTATTATTGAAGTCAAACCGTTTATAGTAAACTCCTTTTGGCCAAAATGGTGGATTATAAAAAGTACCTTTATATTCAAAATTAGCAGCTACTAAGTATGTATTGTAATAAATGAATGAATTAACTGTCTTAAAACAAATTTATTTCCAATAATATTTCAATAATCACAAACTAATTTATTTATTACAACACTTAGCAACTAACGCCTAATTCATTTCCACTATTTGAATTTCTTGTTTAGTCGCTCGATACACTTTCTGAACTGCCCTCTTGGGTCGGGAAGACGGGCTTATATTGGTAAAGGTCCTTTCGAGAATTTTGTAGACGGTTCGGTACTCGACTAGAATTTTACCGGCGGTGAGGTCATGTGTTTGTTCGATGAGTCGGCTGGCGTATCGGTCAGGGGAGGCTTCAGATTCGTTACATTGCTCCATTCGTAAAGACGTTTCGCCCCGAAATGTCATCTTTGGCGTGTGTCGATACCTGCAGGACTCTCCATATCTGCACTGTGAAGTTCGATGGAAGTAACACTCCACAGTCTTCATGCTCGGTCGTGGAAATTGGTTACCGCACACCAAAATCTTGATGTCGCTGGATCTGAATATCTTTCCAACATGCTTCTCACAATTCTCCTATCCTGCCTGTCGAGCCCAGAGCCTAATTTTGGGATTGCCAAGTCCACAATATTCTGGTCAAGCATCGTGTCCCTCAGTATGGTAAGACTCCTCCAGACATCTTCATAGGACGGTATATCTCAAGAATACTTTTTGGTCACCTGGCCCTCTTTTAACTGTAGCACTCCTCCGACTTCTGGATTCTGTTCTCATAATGTTTGGAGCTGACCGAATTTCTTGTTCAATACCACAGCGATACCCCTGGACATTTGTAGGTCCTCTGCCATTCAGTGAGCTAGAGCGCAATCAACTGGAACCTTGAAAAGGTCTCGTGGCTCTTCTTGAGTTACCCCATGGACCACTTTCTGTCAGTTCGAGTATAACAACATGAACTTCTGGAACGTTATTTCATCCTCTGGTGGTCTGAGGGCGTGAACTTGGTCGTGATTTCCAGCATAAGGAGCCAATCTATTCAATCTATCAATCAAAAATGTACTTTGTCAAAGAAAAAAATTTTTATTAACAAAGCTTAAATAAATAAAAAAACAGTAAATTCACAGTAACAATGGAACAATATAGATTCTAACGCTACATGTAGACAGGACATAAGATTCTACAAAGCAGTTAAGAATTGATTTACATTAATAGGCGAAACAAATAAATCAGTCGGTTCAACCTCAAGGGTTCAGGTACTCAAAATCTATCTTCAAGATATTCTTCCAAGCTATAAGTGCTAGCTGTAATGTTCTCAAATCTCACCGTACAATTTATGTTAATCAAAGATAAACACATATCAGATCACACATTTCAGATTATTCAGTTCCATGTACTTATCAGTGATAATAAGCAAAATGAGGTGATGTTCGTACATGATCTATCAGAGAGCAATTTGATTCAAAAACATTCTAAAAAATGAAAACTGATCAGAAATACATAACACTTTAATTATCAAAGACTATATTATGAAAACTATACGTAAAGAGGCTTAAGGCTTAGATGGATTTTCCGGGAAAACTATAAAATATGTGAAAGAAATAATAAGTACTCCATTGTCATTGTCACATATTTTATAAATGAATTTTTCAAGGCAGGAATCTACCCAGAAATGTTGAAAACATAAAAGTCAACTCCAATTTACAAAAAAAAAGGGTGCAGGAAGGACATTACAAACTATCGTAATTTATGTCTTTGTATACATTTCGCAAAAATGTTTGAAGCCTTAGTTAATATTAAGTTGAATTCACTTTCAGAAAACCAGAAGCTCCTATCAAGTTATCAAAATGGCTTTAAAAGTAATGAATCCACAACTACAGCAATTGCAGACTTGTGTACGAATATCTACGTTGCATCAAATGGGAAAGAACGCCTGATAACCATGTACGTGGATCTCAGCAGGGCATTAGAAATAATCGATCGTACACTCTTACTTGATGAATTGTACCATATTGGAATTACAATGTGGCAAATAATTGAATTGTTTCATACTTCAAAGATAGGAAACAGGTAGTCATGAATCAAAGTAAGTCACAACCAAGGACAATCAATATCAGTGTACCACAAGGATCTATCTCAGGTCCCGTTTTATTTATCATCTTTATGAATGACATAGCATACTACTGTCCTAATGCAAAAGAAGTATTTATGTATGCTGATGATACAAATATACTGGTCTCAGAAACTAACACACGGGATGCAGTAACATATAACATTTATAACACAAGATATGAACAATGATATTATATGATAAAAATCAATCATAAAAGCATTGAACAAATGAATTCTATCTATTATTATGGATGAAATGGGAGGAACACATCGATGTTTTTGCGAGAAAATTGCTTTCTAAACAGCTACAAAGAACAGTGTCTTTGGAAGTATTGAAATTGGCATATTATGGATTTGTCCAGTCCCTATTAACATATGGTCTGATGTTTTGAGGCAATGGGCTTGTTTCATGCTATGGAAAATGATACTGGTTTGCTTATAGACTGATCGAGTTAGGGGTATATTATACTTATCAAGCCTAATCGGTCCCATGATCTCTTTATTTTTGCAGAAAAAAGAACAATTCGAAAAGCAAGAATTAAAATTGGCCGCGTGTCTGTTGACCAATAAAATTGATCGTGTCTAGAGCGGAGTTGCCAAGTGTATTGGTTTTTATTATTCAATTACAGATCTGATAATTCAATTTGACAGACGCCATTTTTGTTGTTATTGTTGTCAACTCGGTGTCAAAAAAAAAACTGTTACAATTATTACGAGAATATGGATTGAAAGTGAAGAAGGAAACATGTGATTGATAAAGAGGGACTTCATACCTCTGAAAAATTAATTTTATCAATAAAATTCATTCCGATTCCAAAACATGTAACTGAGTTTAAATCTTATTTGGGCATGTAAAACTTTTACTGCAAATTTCTACCCAATATTTCAGATACGCTCAGGCCATTGTACAGTTTATTAAAGAAAAAAACCAAGTGGATTGGATCGGAAGAATGCGATATGGCATTCGAAAGAACAAAAAAATTGCTCATGTCAGCTCCGGTTTTGGCTAATTTTGACCGTGATCGGACTATCAAACTGACAGATGATGCGTCTCAATTTGCACTCGGTGCAACAATCAGTCACATTTATAGTGAAATTAAGGAGAGACCTATAGCATTTGCTTCGCGTTTGCTCAATTCTGCTGAATGTCAATTCTTTCGGTCGTTTTTGTAAAAAAAAAAAATTAATCTACAAGATGCCACATCAAAGTGTATTGAATTATTTGAAGTGAGTAATATTACGGATACCACTACAATAAAAATTTTTAGGGAACTGTTCGCAAGATTTGGTTTGCCCTCTCAACTTTGTACGGACAATGCCACAACATTTTTGTCTGGAAGTTTTCGAAATTTTCTCGAAAGCAGTAGCGTTGAACATATTACTGGCGCTCGTTACCATCCTGCCACTAATGGACAAGCCGAAAGTGCTGTCAAAATAATGAAAAAAGCAATTTTGAAAACGACACACGACAGTAAAAATAATATCTATTTCAATCTGATAATAAATCGATTCTTGTTTCTATTTTGGCTATGACCGATTTGCCTTTATCAGCTCGCGTAAAAACAATGTTATTTTCTGCCGATTTCTCTTTTATAGATTTCACTAGTTTCAATTCCGGATTGAACCTACCTTTATGCATCTTTTCAGATTTTAAAACTTCTTCAGTAATATGTTTATTGGCGTAGCATGTCACATAATCAATGAATCATTCAGTACAGGAAAATATCCTGAAAAACTGAAAGTTTCAAAGTCAGTACCGATATATAAGAGGAAAGGTTCCAAAAAAGACATCAACAACTACAGGAATGTATGCTTACAAAGTCAACTAGCAAAAATAATCGATTATTGCTTCAATTTCCGTCTAAGAAATTTCTTGGAAAATAATAATTTATTGAAAGGATCTCAACATGGATTTCGGGCTGGAAAATCTACAGAATCAGCTATGAACGAATTATGTAATATGATTTATTCTAGCTTGAATACTAAGGAATATCCTATTGCACTATATTTTGATCTCAGTAGAGCATTCGATACTGTTAATCATGACCTTCTATTTCAAAAATTAAACCGTATTAGAGTTCGTGGAGTAGCGAATAGATGGGTTTCTTCCTATTTACAAAACAGTAGTCAGATTGTCATGATGAATTCATTCAAATAAAAGTCAACCAATGTTTCTATGGGTGTACCACAAGGCTCAATACTTGGTCCACTGCTTTTTATCATATTTATTAATGACATGATTTTATCATGTGGTTCCCCGCAAAAAACCATAATTTATGCCAACGATACAAATCATATGATATCACAAGATAATCTGGACAAAAGCATTCATCTGAGCAATGTATGCGCTGAGGAATTCTTTCAATGGTGCCTGAATAATGGATTGATTTTAAATGCTTCCAAAACATTCTTCATGGTTTTTTGCCAAAAAAATATCAGCAGTGACGCAAGTCCTCTTGTTAAAATAAATCATAAGTCAATTGAGTAAGTATCAAGCATAAAATTTCTGGGTGTAACAATTGATGAGAAACTGACATGGAGAACTCATATCGAAAATCTGGTAGGGAAATTGAGTAGTATAAATTTTATTATCAGACAACTGAAGGACACTGTATCTATAGAGGTTCTCAGAATGGCATATCATGGTCTAGTGTCGTCGGCACTCACATATGGCTTGATCTTCTGGGGTAATTCAACACATATTGATAAAGTATTCATTGCTCAGAAGAAAATAAAGCCCATTCAGCTTCACTGTTACAAATTCTTACACTATGTACAATGCAAATTACTGAAAATATAAAGAAACAAGAGGCTCCAATGTTATTAAATAGTTTTTTTCACCGGTATTCAACTTGAAACCGTAAAAATGTATGTCAACCTTTCTCCAGGCTAACTATTGAGCAAAACTGTCATATTTATTAAGTTATAGGGTGTTTCAATAGTCAAAGTAACTATTTGGCCTAACTCACAAATTTTCAAATCTAAATTGCTTCAGGATTGCTCTTCACAAATATTTGGAAGAAAAAGTATTTTATTCTTTAGATGAATTCTTGATTCATTGATTGATATGTTCATTATTATATTATTCTATATTATCACTATCATTAACGTACTGTTATTTTAATGTTCTTTGATGGTACAATAATTGTTCCTTTCATTTATGAACAGACAGTACTTCTTTCTAATATATACTTATCTTGTTTTATTGCTGTAGCCTGTAGGTTCTGTTATGACTAGTCCAATAAGTTTATATGATATGTATATTATACATTTGTATGGACTTCGGTGATGAATACATTTGATTTGGAATAGCACTCTAGAAATTGGAGGGGCAAACCACGGACACGTGTTTCTGGCTATTGGCCTCATCAGCATTGTGTAGTTAAGTGCCGAAATGGGCAACACTTGGTTGCCAAAAATGGGAAAACAACATAAGCAAACGGAGTCGCCAACAGGGGTCTATGGCGAACTCAGTTCGCGTGTGTGGTTTTCGGCAACCAAGTGCTGCTTATCTTTGCACTTGGCTGCACTAAGCAAATGAGGCCAATAGCCAAAAACACGTATTCGCGGTTTGCCGCTCCATTTTCAGAGTGCTGTTCCGTCCAATCTCTTCGTTTTATGATTTTAAAAATCTGTTTTTCCGTTAACCAGATGTCGAACCCCTACGAACGACAACCCTCAGAAGTCTCTATTCATCTTTCTATCTATATCTCTTCATTCTCATTCTCTTTTCAGTTATTCACCACCTTACTTGATGGAAGTGAAATAACAGTAAAAGTAGGTAATATTTAGAATGTTTGGATACCACTCCATTTTTCCTGTTGAAAATATTTACTGAAAAATATAAAGAAGTATCTATTCATAATATTGAAATGCACAAATCATCAAAAATATTCTAAATAGGAACATCATGAACAGCTTTTATCAGTGTTTCAACGGCATTCACAGGAACATCGGGATAAATACCATGTCCCAAATTGACAATGTAACGTTCAGTTCCAAATGCTTCAATCATATTTGTGACCATTTTTGTCAGTTCTTCCTTAGGGGAATAAAGGGCACACGGATCGAGATTACCTTGCACAGTGATATTCTTATTTTTCAAAGTTGATCTTACAAACTGAGGGGTCATTGTCCAGTCAGCTCCCAAGACATCATAGCCCAAATCAGCCAAGTCTTCAAAACAAAAGTGGGCTCCCTTGGAAAATAGTACCTGAAACAATTAATTTATTATATATGGAATGAACAATATTGTTGTTAGCATAATAGATGGACAGATATATATTTGTTCTGAGTAGATACACCAAAGCATTGGATAGAAAAAGGGTTTGTAGTCATCATGCCCTTTCGGTCATTTTTAAACTGGGACTATAATGATAATAACAATAATGGAATCTTCCATCAATCAAAGATTATACAAGGCATCATACATACACATGTGTATGAAACTCGTCAGACTAGCTAAAAAAGGAGGTAATCTACAAATAAATTGTTATGATAGTGTATAGTCACAAAAAGAACAAAAAACTATACATACAATGGTCAGTTCCACAATAGTAAGGTATCAGGAATTATAAAATTCTTCAATATTATAAAATATTTTTTCAAGAAGGAAATTTCTCAATTTATTTTTGAATACAATATCATTCAGATTCACATCCATTATATTTCTTATTTCACTGAAACATTTGATACCAATATGCTTTGGTGAATTTTCACAAACTGATAACCTATACATACATATGAGTGTCCTCATTCCTCATTACTTAATTTTGGTTTCTTTTAATGTACAAAATCAACTCAAGAATATACAAACACAAAAGGATTAGTATCTGGAGATTCTTTAATAAAGGTTTACTTGTTGTAGTTGGATGAGCATGACACATTGTTCTTATTATCCATTTTTGAGAAATGAATGCCTTTCAAAGTGACAAGAGGACCCCCAAAATATCACGCCATATTGTAGAGTAGAATGAACCATCCGAAAATATGATATTTTCAGGATGTCTTCTGATACAGTATATCACATATTTTTCATTATTTAGCATGTAGTACTTAGTTTTGAACATACAGTGTTTATGTGTGCTTTCCATGTTAGCTTACTCTCCAAAGTAACACCTAAGAACTTGATGGTTTCCATCGATTACATAAATTTTCCAGATGAGTTCAAGTAAAGGTCATATTTTGGATTTATGTTTTTTGACAAAAATCGGACATTATAATTTTTTTTGTTCTAATCAAGATGAGAAGATTTTCAAGGCTATATCTTTCTATTTCATTAGATGCTTTGTTATTTAAATTTGTTAACTGCTCAATGTTATTGTGCGACACCAGAATATTAGTGTCATCAGCATATATCTTCGTTTGATTTGAGGAGGTACAGGTGTCATCAATGTCACTCAGAAAGGCTATAAACAATAGTGTTCCCAAGATTGAACCCTGTGGAACCGCTGTATTTATTATTCTTGAATCTGATTGCCTTCTGTGTTCTGTTTGTTGAGTATGGTGGTACCCATTGAAGCGAAACACCCCTAAATTCTAACCCTTCCAATTTCATGATTAACAAATTATGGTCAATAGTATCAAAAGCACGACTGAAATCATATAATATTATTTCTATTGTTCAGTGCACTGTAGAAAAACTCTAGGCAATCAGAAACTGCCAAGCTGGTTGATTTCTGATTTGCTGGTAGGAGCTCAAAGTGTTTACTTGGTCAATCTATCACAAAAACTAAATGAAATATTTTTGAGCTGTTTTACTGAAATGCATTATTACTGACCAGGGGTACTAGTTCTACGTTCAGTGTCTTCAGTTTTGTCCTGATTCCTTCAGATATCTTCTTCAGGTAAGGCAAACCAAATTTGATATACAAATTTTTATTTAAATATTCCGCATTGCTGTCAAAAAGTTGTACAATCTGTGCTCCAGCCTCTATCTGCATTACCAAATAATCAATTATAACCTCTGTCAACAGATTCAAGAGTTGATGTGATATTTCTGGATGCATGTACAACCACTTTTTGGCTTTGCTTAGTGTCTTGGAGCCACCACCTTCAATCATATATCCCATGAGTGTCCACTGAAATAAATCAACATTTTATCAGTATGAATTCATAGCAGTATATAATTTTCTTTTTTGAATACCTATCACCATCTTAATATTCTCAATCTGGATTATTCATTGTCATCAACTAAGCAGAAACACTTGTTATTTTGTACCTACATGTGTTTGTTGATAAAATTTACTTTATTTACATCCATCCGACAAATTTCTTTATTTACATAATTAGTATGTGATAAAAATGATTTTCACAGAATTAAACAAAAAAAATTATCAAACAGGAAGTTTTTTGATAATGTAAAATTTCAACAAACTTGTAAGTAAATAAATCTACATGTGTAGTATCAGTGCTGAAAGTTTCTGGATTATAACTCTTAAAGGAAACTGTATGGTGAATTAAATGATCTATCAAGAAATCTAATAATTTTTCACTGTGACATCCCACAAAAAATAATTATGAGACTACTTTCTTTCAATATAAACTAGAACAATTTTTGCCACTGCAATTTGCAGATGAGACAGCAATTCTCTAACAGAAAATTTGACGCGGTTGAAAGGAATAGATAAGATATTAACAAAGAATGGTTTGATTTAGAATTAGTAGCTGTAAACTATGATGAAACAGATTGCTCTAAATTCAGATTTTATGAAAACAAAGTTAAAAAATTTTCAATCCAAATTGAACATCAAAATTGATCACATTTTCACAGATAAGCATCGAGTAGGAGTAGGCAGATTGAGGCCCCGGCGTCAAGTCACAAAACCCTTGCAGGGTATTACTACCTGGGGAGTTGATAGAAAACAAAAACTCACTTCCATTCCTGGAAGTTCTCATCACAAAATCTAATAATTCCTTCTCACATACTGTTTAATGAAAACCAACCATTACTAACTGAAATATTCCGAGTGCCAATAATTTTTGTATTTCGCAAAACTGAAGACATACAGATGTAATTATATACAGTGTCAAAACAATTTGTTTCGCCAAAATAAGTGGAGGAAAACATAATATCATTTGAATGTATTTCCTTTTAATATTCATTTCGGTACCAAAGTATTGCAAATTTTTCAAGTAAAATTCATCGATCACTTCAAAATCGATTCTTGGTAAGTTGTCGAAGTCAGCTTTAACAAAACTAGGCTCAACATTCATTTTGAAAATATTTTGACAAAAATACGAAATTATGTGTAGACACCATCGACATTAGAAAGAGCACATTTTCGCATACACTACAGTGGGCGCTGGCTGACAATATGGCTTATATACCAGTAACGTTGAATTTCTTATTTTTGGTGGGTGGCATGAATCCATAATCGATTTATTTTATTAGGGTTCATGAACATTCGAAAACCATTTGAAAATACAGCTCGTTAACAGTGTCAGGCCCTTCACGAACAGTTTCTGAGGGGTGGAAGGTCAGGCGGGAGGAAGGGAAAAGGTGGAGCTTGCAAGTAGCCGAGATATGCGCATAAACACAATATCGGTACAGAAGGAACTCGACAGTGGTGGAACGTAAAATACGTTGTAATCGTGTGTTTGTAGGTTTGCAGTTGGATTATTGCTGTTTTATTTCGGTTTAGTTCAGTTCGTAAAGTATAAGTTGTGCTTAGTATACATCAAAAGACAAATATAAGGTTGCTGGACGATATGAATATGGAAAAAAGCAAACATTGTTGGAGAAACGTTGGTCCTAAAAAAAGAATGAGTTTGAGTATAAGGCGAATTAGTGCAAAAACAAGAATCGATAGGCTTCCAAATACAAGTAAATTTTTTTGATTTTCAAAAAAATACTTTTGTGAACCGAAACTAGAATTTTATTGGAGAAGTGAAAATTTTATTTACGCCATACATAACGTAAAAGTTTTACGTGTAGTTTATAAAGTTCAACTTTATGCACTAGGGCGTGAATTACACTTTTTGCACTCACAACATATCATTCATGTGTTCCATAAATATTATTTTTCTTTTTTTTTCTGATTGATTCGGCCGTTATTTGATGAAGATCCATAGTATTTTCAAAAACTACACCTCAACGATTTGATCTCCACAAACTTTACTTGAAAAATATATCAAAACATGTTTCGCTAAGACATTAGCTTT
>NW_019293177.1:0-31363 GCF_000500325.1 Leptinotarsa decemlineata
CAATCCCAAGAAGACTGAGATGGCCCTTTTTACCAGGAAAAGAAGTTTATCGGGCTTAAAACCTCCCGAAATCTTCAACAGCAAACTAAACTTCTCTAAAAAAGTGAAATACCTCAGTACTATCCTCGACAGGAAGCTAACATGGAACTCTCACCTACAGGTTAAAGCAAAAAGAGCATATGTGGCTTATGAGCAATGTCGAAGGACAGTAGGATGCGCATGGGGTCTTCAACCCCCTGTGGTCACCTGGATCTATACTGCAATAATAAGATCTATGTTAACGTGCGGAGCCATTGACTGGGAAACGAAAGTTCTACAAGCAATGGTCATCCAAAAAGTATATCAAATACAGCGATCGGCTTGTTTAAACATCACAGGAGCCATGAAAACAACATCAACCGCGGCAATGGAATTACTTACTGGTCTGACCCCTCTAGACTTGTACGTTGCATTAATGGCCATGTTACGATTGCATACGGCTGGTGTAAACCTCGAAGTAGAAATGGGTCAATTAAGGCTGAGCCTATAGCAAGACGCAAAACCTCTGCTGCAGGTGACCAGTGATGCAATTGAACCCAGGTTTGTGTTCAATAAACCCTACAAAATACAAATAAAACAGAACACAGAGTCAGATGCTACAGATGCTACACATGCAATACGCATTTATACAGACGGCTCAAAAACCAAAAAAGGCTCAGGATATCTAGTGTACTCTAGATCACTAAGCCTAAGGATTAAGTGGGGAATGGGGATAAATACTAGCATGGTTCAAACAGAACTGGCTGGTATCTCAATCGCCACAAAAGAAATAACCAGAAAATTAATTTTTGACAAAAACATAACAATCTGCATTGATTGATAACAGACAAACCCTATTAGCCTTCAACAGACGACGTGTTACCTCATGGCTAGTACTAGAGTGTCACCAAGATTTAGCCAAAGCCTCGATAGATAATAACATTATACTGAGGTGGGTTAAAGGGCATGACAGGAGTAAAGGTAATCGCATTGCTGACTCTTTAGCCAAAGAATCAGCTAGACTAAGAATTTTAGGACCCAGTGGCACCTACGACCTGATAACTTCGACAATTGCGGAACTAGCCAAACGTCACACCCATGTTCAATCCCTAAAAAGATGGGATGGAATCAAAGGATTCAGTCTTGCTAGGATCACCCTGGGCCACCCTGGGAAGCTGGCGCCGAAGAAATATCTGGCGATGACCAAGAAAAATTTACGCTTAACAGTAGGATTTCTGACTGGCCACTGTCAACTAAGGATACACCTCCATAATATGGGGCTAGTGGACACACCTCTATGTAGGATGTGTAGGATGTCCTATGCGAGTGTCCGGAGTTATCGTCAATAAGACAGTGTGTGTTCGGCGAGTCTTGGACTACACCTGACCTAAGTACAGTGGGCCCACACTCACCCTACCTACTCTATAGATACAGATACCATTTCTATTGTTGAGCAGCGTATTTTGTTAAAAGTCACCTATCTGAGAAGTGCCGCATTTGAGACCGAATCAGAATACAGTTCGATATGCATCAGATCAGTATTCTTTCCAGTGAATAGATATACAAGACAGCGATCCAAAAAGACAATATCGACAAATATTGGAATATGTGACGACCGTCTGAGGTAATAAATAAAGCAATTGGGGGATAAATTCGAAGTGAGTCTCACGTTCGAACGTCTGTATACTCACTCGCGCTGAATTATGATAATCGTTATTGGAAAATACCAGTTTCATATCAATGTCCTACGCCTACTCTGTATCTTGATACAAAGGATTTATAGGCAAAGAGAAACATTGAAATATTTTTCGGATTCTCGGATTTAAAAAAGCTCTGAGTACTTTTGGATAACGTTTAATCTTCAAAATAATTATACGAGTATTTGATATGTGTGATTGATGACGTGTTTATTTTGTAAAAATTTATGATCACTTTAATGAAATGGAAAAAAAACACTTTTGTCTAATTTCCATTAATTATTTTATTTTTACGACCGGTTTCGTATTTTACCCCATTATCTAATATATAAAAATGGATGTTTGTTGGTTGGTTGGTAGATGATAAACTTCCACATCGATCAACCGATCGTGATGAAACTGGACATGTATGAGTAATTTTTCATAGAGAAGATTTTTAGGCTATCAATTTTTCTGTAACTCGCCACTAGATGACTTTGGAGAAAATATTGTTTATTNGAATACTTGATAATATTGGATAGAACCTATGAATTATTTTACTTGAAACACATTAACTGGTTCAGGAATTTTCAATATAGCTTCAATTTTTTCACTTTTATACGAACCGTTCCTATCAGTTCTAAATATTCTATTGAGTCTCGAAAATAAATACATTTTGATTTACTAATGGTCAACTCACAATTTTGATATCTACACAACACCAATCTCCACGTTTCTACATGTTCCTGCTCACTTGCCCCCGTAATTAAAACTGCATTCAGGAAGCAGCACACTCCCAATGGAAAAGCCCAGAAGAGCGAAGACCGAAAAAAACATGCCAAGTTCGATCAAAGTTTTAATCGCCGGTTTCTTCAATTACCGTAATTTTTTGCCCGAAAACAGCACCGTAATCATGCCTCAACCACCGTATTCACCAGATTTAGACCGTATTCAGCAGATTTAGAACCTGCAACTTTTTCCTTTCCTTCATACTGAAGAGGCCCATGAAAGGACGGCGTTTTGTGACGATTGAGGATATTTTCTTTCAAGACCACAAGCACTACAGAAAAATCCTTAAGGCGCTCTTAAAGCGGTGCCTGTACGAAAGTAGTGATTTACATTGGATTTGAATGGCTGGATATTGAATCTATTTGGAAAAACGTTATCAGGAAGTTTATTCCACATAAACGCCGTTCTCCAAATGAAAGAGTTTTTGAACAGTGAAGTTCGAGGTATACTGAGTTGAAAATTATAACAATGAGCAGCCATAGTCTTTGGCGTATTTCTGATATATACTGCTCTTGGTGGCATCAAATGTGCCAAGTCACTTGAACACTTCCCGTGAGAGTATCTATAGCAGAGAGAATCTCCAACCTTTCTTCGACGTTCCAAACTATCAAGGTTGCAAGTGATGTTCTCGTCTCCACTCAGGCGGTTGGCTCTCTTCTGGATGAAATCCAGCAGCTTCAGGGTATGTTTAGGGGCAGAGCTCCATACATGAGAACAATACTCCAAAGAAGGTCTGATCTGAGCTTCATAGAGCATGAAAATTTGCTGATTTTCTGATTGATTCGGCCGTTACTTGATGAAGATCCATGGTAATTTCAAAAACTACAAGTTTGTGGAGTTCAAATCGTGAGGTGTAGTTTTTGAAAATTTGCAGAGGTGTATACAGTTTTCTGGTTCGGAATTGTCTGATCTGACATTATTACAAAAATTTTTTTTTGTGTTGCCCTGGATATTTTTGCAAATTTTTATGTTTTCGACTGCCTAAATCACGAATATATTTATGAAAGTACTGAATGTGCTCTATTTTTTATGATTTTTACGTATCTTGTATTTTTAATAATAATCGGCTCATTACTAAAAAAAAATTATTTTCTCATCACGTGATCCCCACTTCTCGGGCTCCTTGCTCTGCAAAACAGCTGAGAACTCAGTTATTTGATAATATTGAAGTACTAACACGGAAATCTGGATAAGTTGTTATATGTTAATATTTTATTTCAATTGTTGAGTGTCCGTTCAAATATATTTATCTTGTCTTTTCAAACATGAGTTTGTCACGAAGGAAGTGCAAATATAGTAGTGATTTATTCTGTTATATTTGTGGTATTTATATATCAAAAAAACAAAAATGAAATATCACAGACTTTGTTATGCTGAATATTTCGGTTTTAAAATGGACAAATTAGATAAATCATGGGTTCCTAATAAAGTTTGTAAGTCTTGCGTTGAGTCTTTGCGATTATGGAATGAAAGGTGGAATATTTGATGTTCCTCAAATACGGCAATTGATGAAAGACACTGATTTTATTAAAGTTATGACTGTTCCGGAAAGTAAAGCTTGGGAAAGTTTTGTGTTGGTAGTCGAAAATTTCTTAGGCAACCATAAAGCACCAAATTATGAAGAAATTGTACAAAATATGCTGAAAAACTTTCAGATTCTAGGAGCAAATATGAGTATCAAGTTACACTATCTTCGCAATCATTTGGATACATTTCCAGATAATTTAGGAAATTATAGTGAGGGGCAGGAAGAGCGGTTCCACCAGGATCTAAAAGTAATGGAAGAAAGATATCAGGGTCGATGGGATTATCACATGATGGCCGATTACTGCTGGTCTTCAAAAAGAGATTGTTCTCTGAAAAATTATAAAAGAAAAGCTCTTAAAAGGCGTTTCATGGAAATATAACATGTTTTCGAAATTTCCCTCTCTATTTACTTCAAAGTGTAATTTTTTTCTAAATAAAACTGAGATTATAAATTTATCTGTTATTTTGTTTCATGTTTTCGAATTTTTGTAATGTAAAATGAGAATAAATATTTAAAAGAAAACGAGAGCAAATCTTACAAAACCATTGATAATTTCATGAATTGTGAGTATAAATACACCCAAAATCAATCTTATATCTAGGGCAACAAAACCACTGTAGACCAGTGTTATTATATCCGGTTCGGAGACATTTGTCTTCTTGGAGAAAACCGATGTCTGGGTTTTTATAGCATTGAATTGAACCTGGTTACTTTCAGCACGATTCGAAAACACGTCTAGGTTCTCATTAAGATATTCAAGCTTCTGCTGCTGGTGAAGATGTGCTTCCGCAGCCGATGTCCTGGGAACCAAATGTAATGACGAGACAAGTGTGCTGCCGTCGGCAAGGCAATATTTTGGGTTCTTGGTTTTGTCCAATAAGTCGTTGATATACAATAAAAAGAAGGTTGGGAACAATATGGATCCCTGGATAACACCAGAGATATCCATCGACAGCCACTTGCAGTGAACATTTTTTCAGGAAGCTGAAGAGTTATATACAAAAATTATCCGAAAAGCCATAGCTTCGAAGTTTGGCTGCCAAACCGTCTTACCACACACGGTCAAAGGTCTTAGAAATATCAAGCGCAACAGGTCTTAACTCTCCATGTTTCTCGATTGCGTTGTTCCAGATATGGGTGACATACAATAGAAGGTCGCCTGGCGATCTTTGTTTACGAAAGCCATATTGATGATCACTCAAGATGTTGAAGCCTTCCAAATATTTGGGGATATGCTGGTTTACGGCTTCCTCCATGAATTTTGATATCACTGACAGCAAAGCGACTGGTCTATTGTTATTTGGAAGAGTTTTCTTGCCCTGGTGCGAGTTCATTTGCGCACTTTTTAAGTACGACAACGGGCACTTCATAAGGTCCAGACGCCTTGTTGATTTTGAGCTATTTTAAAATTCGCCGATTCGCTGAAAGAGCTCAAGAACATACCAAAAAGTACATAGCATGCTTCGAGGATTGGAAAAAAAATGCTGGTACAAGTGTATTATATGTGAGGGGGACTAATCTGAAGGGGAGAAAATATAAATTGATGAATGAATAAATATTTTTTTGGAAAATGAAAATTCACCTTATTTTTGAACAGATCTCAGATCTTAAGTGTGTCCAACAAAGCCCATGCACATCGTCAGATCCCTTCT
The DNA here is from genome assembly GCF_000500325.1 of Leptinotarsa decemlineata. Classification (NCBI taxonomy): domain Eukaryota; kingdom Metazoa; phylum Arthropoda; class Insecta; order Coleoptera; family Chrysomelidae; genus Leptinotarsa; species Leptinotarsa decemlineata. The sequence goes on from NW_019293177.1 coordinate 5,664, forward strand.
GGTATGTTTACAGTTCTTGTAGATCGTTTGGCCTGGATATTTTGCTTCAGAAGTATTAGTAATATCTTCACATTGAAAATGCTACTTTGGTGAATGTTTGCTTTGATTGCGCTCACTCCAAAATCTAGACTTCGTTGACAAAATACAGCCCTGGTGAATAACTACCCCAAAAAAGTACAATAAGTTCGCAACCAACTATTAGGCAATTGAGAATTGCATAAATATTAATATTTCTCAACATGTTTATCCATGAATGGTGTTGGAAAAGAAGAGATAAGGCAATCTCTTCATTCTGACATATTAAATTTGTTTGGAACGTGTATTGTTATTGAATTCATAACCATTACATTATCAGGAGATAAGAAAAGATGAAATATTCCATTTTTAGTTATTGTAATGGATCTAAAAAACAATTGAGAGTTTTGACATAATTAAACAGCAAAGAGTGATTACGACGGCAGATGCCGTGAAGGTTTCAAAACATCAGCTACTTCGATTCAGAATAATAATAGTTTCAAGAGTGGATTGATGAAAAAATGACGTTACTTTCAAGTGATGTAACAGAATCGCGCGTTCTTATATTTTTTGTGAACGGGAAAAAGGTGAGTTTTTTATTAGCATCAAGATTAATGCTGCCCGAAAGTATGTTATTTCATCAGTTCGGACTTCCATTGTCTAATATAATATAAATTGATTTGAAATCCCTGAAAAAAATAGAAGATCAACCGAAAATAATTTTATTATAACAAAAAACTGAAATCANTGTTCATTCAACAATTTGCATATAATATTTTAAACTTTTTGATCATTCGAAAATGAGAATGTGTTCAATTTCATTTTATAATCAGAAACTTTCATCAAAGTATTAGGTAGGTTTTGGTAAGCAATAGCTTGTTTTAAACAAAACACTCCACTTTTTTCAAATATCAAAATTTTTAGGAAAGGTTTTGACTTTCTACTTCTGCATTTCTATATATTGAAATGTGGGAATCTTCCAAAGGAAAGAAAAAAAACAATTGATTCCAATATAAACTCTTTACAAGATGTGTTTATCGTGCGAAAAAGTGACTTTCAGCCACAAACTAGAAGGAAACGCCCTCTCAAAACAACTACTTTCATGTAAACATTGCCACGCGAAAGAAAAATACTATCGAATCAACTAACTCAATATAAACATTAAATTACACGAAAATACTTTTTCCTATTCAGTTCTGTACTGCAAACATTCGTTATGGAATTGATTCAGATATTATTCACAGGATTCCTACAAAATATAGTATATGAGAGAGGTATAATTTAACTTATATGGAACACTGTCATCCTCCATGGCGTACATCGATGTTTAGGAATGAGACAGTACGTAATGAGACCCATTCGTGTTTGTAGCTCAGAGTTGATAATAAAAACAGCCCTAAATTGAACGTGTTTTTCTATAAGAGGTTTTCATTCAACTCGAGATACACCCTTTTGCTTTACTTGTAGGCAAGATGAATGGGCGGTCTTCAAAGAGTTTCCATAACTGGTCAGCTTGCATTATACAAGATGATCATTTTTTGATCCTTGCCATCAGGATCTTAAGTAGACTATATAAAGAATGAATAGTCAATTGAAAGAAGGAAAAGTTTCTACGAGGTAATTCAACGAATGTGATTCAAGCATATATTCCTTTTTTAATGAAACGCAAACCTTGGTTCAACAAAAATTGCGAGCAAGCTGTCGCTTCCAAAAATCTCGCCTACCGGCAGTGGCGCAAAAATCCCAGTGCCGAAAACCGAATTCGGTTTGTTAATGCTCGCAACAGCTGCAAACTTAGGATAACTGAAAACGAAGAACTTTTCAATCAGAGAATTAGGAATAAACTGCTTGCCGACCCCAACGGGTCTAGAACCTTCTGGTCGGTAGCAAAATATGTTAATCAAAACTTCACAAAATTCATAGTTCCGCCACTAACACAAGCGGATGGTTCAATTGCAACAACAGTCCTAGAAAAAGAAAATCTACTAGCTGACCAATTTGCGTCCCACTCCACAGTCGATTTTCTGGGAAAGGTATCACCCACTATTCGCACACTAGAATCCACAATGCCGGAAATTACTTCTCGACAAGGTCTAGTCAGGCGAATTCTGGAACAGCTCAATATCAACAAGTCGTCTGGTCCTGAAGAAGTGCTCCTCATCGTACTTAATAAGTGCGCAAATGAAGTCGAACCAGTTTCATGAAGAAAGTGGTAAACCACCATATACTCAAATATTTGGAGGGCTTCAACATCTTGAACGATCATCAATATGGTTTTAGGAAACAAATATCAACAGGCGACCTTCTATCGTATGTCACCCACATTTGGAATAACGCAATCGAGAAACATGGAGAGTCACGAGCTGTAGCGCAAGCTATGGCTTGTCAAATCATTTTCATGTATCTTCAGCTTCCTGAAAGAACGTTCCCTGTAAGTGGCCTTCGACGGATATCTCTCAAATCAAAGCTGGTGTTCCACAGAGATCTATATTGTTTCCAACCCTGGAAAAAAACAAGAATCCAACATATTTTCTGGTGACAACACACTTGTTTCATCATTCCATTTGCACATCTTCACCTGCAGCAGGAGGTTTCATATCTTGATGGGGATCCAGAAGTAATTTTGAAGTGGGGTGTAAATAACCAGGTTCAATTCAATGCCACAAAAACCCAGGCATGGGTTTTCTCCAATTTAATGTCTCCCAACCGAATATAATAATGTCAGGTCAGACAATTCCACTTGCTGCTTCGATAAGTTTGCTGAGGGTTAAAATGGACACCAATATATCTTGGCAGAATCATGTCGCTGGAATTGCAAAAATCGCTTCTCAAAAGCTTAGGAAATTGGTCCAAACCAAAAAACTGTACTCACCTCAGCAACTATTGGTGCTTTATAAAGCTCAGATCAGACCTTCTTTGGAGTATTGTTCTCATATATGGCGCTCCGCCCCTAACAATAACCTGAAGCTACTGTGAATAACTACCTCTGCACAGACAACGCTCTCAGAGCGTCTTCAATAAATAAAAAAAAATTAAAAAATTACAAAATCTCTCGAAATGTACTTGTTTCACTGTTGTCCAATCATTGAAGGTGAAATACGGCGATGCTGAATAACTTTGGCAACCAGCACCAATTTGCACAAACATTTGGAATTAGGTTTTACTTATCTTCAAAGTTGGCTCTGTAGCGGCTTTACTTTGCGTATCATTAGAAAAATATGAGGTTATTTTCATTTTTTTTTTGCAATATTACAAAAAAAAATGATTTTCACTTCAAACTCAATTTTCCTCAAAACTAAACACTTCCAACAGTTCATACTTCTGAAATATATTTATTTTTTTTTACAATAATTAATGCTTTATTTAAACAAATGGAATACATATATCATTAAAAATTGAACAATACCTATCACTAATGAAAGAATAAAAAAATTTATTGAAACCAAAAAAAATATCAAATTCAATAAAAACTAGAAAGACAATTTTTTTATCGACCTTTTTTTTGGGTAATTGTTACCTTCCACAATCTGAAAAAATATAAAAATTATAATGGAGAACTTTATACAAGTGTAGAAGGGCAAACTTTTTAGTTTACCCCGATAAGTTACTGCGTAAAAATCAAAGTATTTTTCACAAAGAAAAATCTTCTATTTATCAGTAACTTGTCGTATTTNAGGTGTAGCCGACGTGGAAGGCATCGGTCACGTAGTGTCCAATGTTGGCATTTTTGCCTTCGTGGTAAACGACGGCGAATAGCTTGTATTGTTTCTCTGTTGGAGACTGTGTTTCCGACGATATCAAAGTCGAATCAAACTTCAAGTCGAATTCAAAATCAAAAGCGTTGATAATCTTCGTGCAACGGTTGTTGCTGTATTTGAAAAACTTCAGATGCAAAATAAGGATAACAGGAAGTTTGCAGAGCGTAATTTGCTCCCACGCTTCGACCTTCTCGTTTGTTTTCGACGAAGTCACTCCCTCTAAAATATTCTTGGAGACAAGTACCTTAAGCGCTTTCCTGACGGTCTTTACTTTATCAATGTTGAGTGACAGGGTGATGAAAGGCTGGGTATTATCAGTAATGTGGTCCACGTTGTGGTGAATGCTCGACTTTAGTTGCTCCCCAAAGATGTGCATTGGTGAAGTCGATCCTTCTGGTTGGATGTCCTTTATTTTTCGATTCTATTATGTTCCATACATTATTTGAATCATTGCTCAAAGCAGAGTCAACGAGAGGTTTTTCATCTTTAATATAATATTTAACCAACTCATTTAGCTCAAACATTTCATCATTTAGTCCATTCGAAAGAAAACCTAGACACTCTTCTGCATCTTGTTGTACACCATCGATCCAGTCAGTCCGCATGTTATGCAACATTTTATAAATCCACGTCGGACCGAATGGGATGCCAGTGTTGATTGAAACTTTTTGGTCATTCTTGGAATTTTCATCTACTCTCCCGTCTTTCGTCAAAAAGTAGGAAGGCAGGTGAACCAACTGTTCCACAAAACAGCACATTCCAAATATAACCGGGGTAGATGTCATTCTCTGGTTCGAAGAGATGTTTTTACTCAGACTGTAGAGTTGTAGAGTGGAGGTCATGCGATCAGAGCTTGCAAAATAGAGTTGACATAACAGTGATTATTTTGATTGAACAGACCCCTAGGCTGCAAGTTTACTGCCATACCGTCGATCATATATGTAGATAGAAATATGCCCATCCTATAACAGTCTGGATCTACAAACTGGTTGGACCTTCTGGAGAGCTTGAAGGGGCATAAGATGAGATTGTCGTTGAACTCGTTTTCGGCATCCTGGTCAGTAGCGATTTCGTCAAAATTGTTGACGGGTTCAGACATAGACGAATGATGGTGGTTCATCGTCGGGGAGATCATAGTGTGCGGGTAGTTGGCAAAAGGTGGAGATTCGGCTGTGAATCACTGCAAAATTTTCCTGGATTTGAACATTTTTTCTCTTCTGCATTTGTCCTTTCATGATGTTGAAACTGCTAGTGTTGAGTTTGCCTGTTAAGTCTACTTCTACAATTTTTTTAGAACTGAAGTCTGATTTACTCTCATTAACGTTTGGATAATTTTTAACAGTAGAAGCTGGGGAGAAATCCGTAGGATCAGACCAGTTTAGTGGGCTGAAGAAAATTCCTTCAAAATTTTGAGAAGGAGAAATGGTGCCAAGGATTGATGCAGCATTTTCTCTCTGAATTGCAATGCTAATTCGTTGTATTAGAAATGATCTTGCTCTAGAATCGCCTGTTACTGTAATTAGTTTTCGACCAATATCTCTGAAAAAATCGGAAGCAAAGGAACCAAAGCTACCAAATGTTCCAATGGCAATTAGACATTCCGTTGTTTCATTTTCTCAGCAGATGTTTGCGAAGTTGAATTGAGATGAGACCGAGCCAAGGTATCAACACAGGTGAATTATGAAGTGGTGATTACCATTTTTGATCGGGGTGGTAATTAGGGGTTGATTTTCACATTTTGTCACCGAACGAATTTGGTGTGTGTGAGAAGGATTTTTGGCTTTGGTGAGTACCAATTATCCTCTATCCAACATTATTGTCGTCAAAGCTCCCTTGATATTGATGCCATGGACTTTTATTAGGAAACAAATTTAATTTTTCCAGCACTTCATAAAGGTTCAATGATTTTCCAACGAGAAATGCATTTTGTTTACTTCACGTTGAAACTTGTTTGCTATTAGACGAATAAGAAGTTAGCTGAAGAAAAATGAGAAATAAAACTTTCTATGTTTTTACATCTTTCATTTGAAACTAATGTTGTTACTGCAGTATCGTCCTATAAGACATTTTTCAACAGTTGTACATTAAACTTGTTTATTGTATTGTAATTTTTCATTGTATTGTATTGTAATTGTAATGGACTGATACCATAAATCTACTATCTCTATTGTTATTTGTAGGCTATATTTTCATTAGGAATGATTTTCCTCAAGTTTTTCGAAAAAAACCGTCTGAAAATGTGGATTTATTCATAGAAGTTGATCAAAATTAGTAAATCCATTAATTTTTGAACTCACTTTCAATGGAATATTTCTCATCCCTCAGAGGAGGTGCACTCTCGGGGTAAAACCCCCAGTATAGTGTCAATTCTGAAATAGAGGGTAAGTACTCATAGAAAATAAATCAAAACTTCTGTGAATATTGATGCTAGTTGGCAAAATATTCGATAAAAACCGAAAAACCGATTTACAAATTCATTGTGAATAATTATGCTGAAGCCTCAAGATCAGAGTTTTGAGGTTTGACAAACCTCATTTTGAAGAATGATGATTATTTTTAGCAAATTTATATTCGAGTTATTATTTATTGAAAAATCAAATAAAAAATACGTTCAAAACTCACTTCAATGCAACCTACATATTTCATCATGTTTCATTTCAAAAAGTAATAAAAAGAATTCGATTTTCTATTGGTTTCTCTTGTTTGATCACTTGCCAATGTACATTCTGTATTTATTTTTCTGAGGACTGTTTAAAAAAGCTCTCTAATGTTTGCTTCTAGATGAAGCATAGTATATCTACATTGAATGAGTTTTATTGTGACATTTCGGTTATCTTCAAAAAAACAGAAAAGTTTAATAATTAATAATGAGAACACAGAAGATTTGCAATAAATATTTGTTCCAAATCATATTCCTTTTTCTAACGTTCTTGCATATAATACTCTTGACAAACATTCGTTAAAATAATCAAGGTTTGTTTTTTCACTGATTTCCAGATTGCTTATTCAAATAAATTTTTATGAGGCCATTGTCAGTTTTTTAATGAAAATAAATAATAATCGCCTTTTGTTTGTTAATAACGAAAAAATCTAAAGTCTTTCATTAATCTGTTATCTAAGAATACACAGAAATAAAATTGTTTTTCATATCAAAATAGCTGAACTTTTATTATGTAATTTGATACTATTCTCATGATTTTGGGTAATTTACTAAATTAAAATTTCTCAAGTTTCCTTTTCTAAGAAAAAACACGCACATATAAACAACCGAACTAATTGTTTTATTATGGACCAACATATCTGCACAAACACCCTATACATATTTGTTGTCTCCACCTATCAGAAATAGTTGTACAAAAAATATTCTTTCTGCTAAGATTTTTCTCGATTGAGCTTTTTTAACGTCAACTTGATGGTTTCTCTAATATCGTTTCATATATTAATTGGTGGAATGTATAGGAAGTTCATCAATTCTTTCTATTAGAATTGAATCAGAGCTGTTATCTTGTTCTTAAATCAAAATATTATTAAGGGAGACATTGAAATGATCTTTAATAAGTCCTGAGACTGAATCTCCATAGTCCGAGTTACCTATATATAGTGGGTATAGTATATCAGAGGTTCTCAAGCTTATTTTGTCTACCGCCCACTTCGAGAATTAATTATTTTCTAGCGCTCCCCATTTTTTTTACTTTACTACATCTTAAGAATCACAATCGCAGTCATTATTTCAATAATTACATTATGTGTGTAATGTGAAAATGATACTTTCTGATGAGGGTAATGTTTTTACATTACGCCATTTTGTAATATTGGGAAAACTTTTATTCATGTTATTAAAACAAACATTTCAATTTGAATTTCAAAACTAATATAATGTGAAGGATAAATTTGATGATTTTTAACAAGTTTGTTAATATCAATCTCGAATTTACTCAGCCGTAAGTTACCGCGTTCGGTAATCTGCAACCGATTTCTCTTTTCAGTTAACAACGTTGCCACAGCACTAAATCCACGTTCACACAAATAAGATGATGGGAATGCTATCAAAAATAGTTGAACACAATCACCACACCACAATCTAGGGTACAATTGCGGGATTGGCTTTTGTAGCCGAAATTCTTGGTATCCATTTTTGAATTTTATTTTTATTTCCTCGTTCGTTATCAGTTCTATGAGTTCTTCTTTCAGCTGGAGTGATCCTGCTGTGTTGACATTTGAAAAAGGATCCAACACCCAGTCCGGTATGTCCAATTTCAAAATGTCCTGGAATCGTTCTGCAAAATCACTGTGGAGGTTCTCAAAATGTTGGCAGTCAACAAGCAAGTCGTCATTGTTGAAGAATACTGCTGACAAATTAGGGAAATTGCGAAACTCTCGTCTGCCGATATTATTGATATTATTCTTGTATAAGAGCAATTTGGCTACAAAAGCAGCAACGACATTTTCTGTTTTAATCAAATTCAAGTCGTCACCCTTGAAGTTGGAGATTGACTTAATTAAATAGTTTATACAGTACGCAATATTATTCTTTGTGATGAGGTTGTCGTGCAATTCTTTGTCTTTGTTTTCCAAGAACTCTACTACAGAATCAAATAGATTGTAAAATCGAGTCAGACGGTGACCTCTTGATAACCAACGCACTTTTGTGTGAAATAGCAATTGGTTGAAATCTTCATCATGAGCAACACAAAGCTGTGCAATGCGTAATCTGTCATTTGAAGAGCTGCTTTGATGATATATTGCGGTGCTTGAGAGAGGCGCTCACTCAAATTTTTCGCAACCAAATGTTGCCTATGAATGACGCAATGTATAGCGAGCACATCTGGAATTTTATTTTTTAAGTACGCTATGAAACCTTTGTGACGTCCTGTCATAGCCGTAGCCATCCGTAGTAGCTGATATAATATTCTTCAGTGGAATTTTTTTCTCATTACAAATTTTTTTCAGTGTATTACATATGGTTTCTCCTTTTGTATCCGTCTCTAAATTTTTGGAAAATAGTAGTTCTTGTTATAGTTTCTCATTTTTAATAAACCTCACATATGACAACAACAATGCTTCATTGGTTGGTAAAGTGGACTCATCTAACTGAATTGAGAATTTAGAAGTCTTCAGATGAGTGCACAATGACTCTTTAATGTTTTCAGCCATCTCATCAATTCGTCTTTGCACGGAACTATTGCTCAAAGGAATTTTTCGGATAATATGTGCCGCTGGTTTATGAAGCACAGTAGTTATTACTTCTTTTATTGCCGGTAAAATTAAATCCTCTCCAATAGTGTGAGGTTTGAGCAATTAGCAAGGAGATATTGTAGGAAGCTCGGAGTCCGTCGTCGTCTTGCTTAGAAGTCGCTGAAAAAAGTTTTGACACAGTTGTCTGAGCTGAGTGTTTCTTTTCCAGTTCTTGAAAATAAGTCACACTTTTGTCTTTTTTATCTGAATGCATTTTATTCAGATGATCTTGTAGCCTTGAGGGTTTCATCGCTTGGTTCGAAAATGTTTTTTGACAAAGAAGGCCCATAGGCGAAGATGGATTTGTAGGATTTTCAATCAATCCATATTTTATATATTCCGCGCTATACTGCCCTTTCTTTTTTTTGCTTCCGACATAGTTTTGCCTTCAAAAATGCAGAAGTAAAGAATCGAGTATTGAAAACTTGCTAATGCACCTCTTCACCACCGCACGTACAGCACTTTACCTAACTAGTCGCTAACTAAATTCACTTGTTTTCAAATATCGTCGTATGACATTACTGGCTGGATGGCGCGCGCGCTCTTTTATATGAGGCAGCGGGCCTAGTACTTTCCAGAACAGAGACTAGAAACTTCTCGCCTCGCATTGAAGCTTACCGCCATCTATTGTACAGTTTGACAACTATATCGGACAGAAAATAGTTACTGTCTAGTCCCCTAGATGGTGTTACACGAGGAAACGCGCGTTAAGCGTAAAGGAGCGGTAAATATTGTGTTAAAAGCAAAAAACATTTTAAAATCAGCCATCGCCCCCCTAAACCGCTTCAACGCCCCCCAATCTTCTCTGTGCCCTTTACTGCTCCCCTATAGGCCTCCAGTGCCAACAAGGGGTCGTTTTCGCCCACTTTGAGAAAGACTAGTATATAGTATGAAAGAGGTAAAATTTTACTTACATAGATCACTATCATCTTCAATGGCGAACATCCGCTATTTCGGAATAAGACACTCGCCTAATTGCCTCCTCAGCACCAATCTGGATAACATTACAAGATGAGGCACATTCATTCCTAAAATTACGACTCCATGTCACGAATGAGTTGAATCTACTCAATATCGATGACAGTTCGTAATGACATTCATTCGCTCACCTGAATTCATCCCAGCCATAGAAATTATGTTCCAATTGAAAAAAGTATATTTTTAGAAGAGAATACTTTTCGGGAAAGAAATATTTCGGCTTTCTTCTTCTCCAGTTTGGAGTATGAACTGAATAGGAAAAAGTGTTCTTCGTATGATTCAATGATCATATAAAAGTACTTGATTTGAAAGTATTTCTTCCTTCATGTAATCAATTGTTTATATGAAAGTAGTCGTTTCGAGGGGGCTTTTTCTTCCAAGTTGTATTTGATAGCTACTTCTTCGAACGATCCACACATATTTTGGAATTAATTGCTTTCTTTCTATTTTTGCAAGATTTTCACATTTTTCATGTAAAGTAGAAAGCCAAAATCTTTTTTTCCCAAAAATGACTATGCTATTTCTTATTTCAGATAGAAGATGATCAAGTTGATCCTGAATGGACTCTCTTGTACTACTTGAGAAGCAAATGTATCCTTCATGACTCATTCTTCAGATCTACTGCTTCAGTTCTACTTATTCTCAAAATTACAAACGTTTGAGTTGAATAGTTTGGTTGCACTGCAGATGTGGCTGTCAAGCATGTTGCTTCCGTTTTCATTGGAATCAGCTTAAACAATAATTTAGATGTATGTGCACGTTAATAATTTTTCAATTTTCAATTAGTCATTCTTTGAGAGAGCTTTCTAAAATCTGAATGTAGGAAATAAATTGTCAAAACATTTCATTGTCCATGATGTAAATTGAGAGGGAAAAATTTTGAGTTCCTCTATCAACTAAGTCAGGCATAAACTAGTATTTTGTAAGAGTTAGAGGTTAATTTTCCATGAGATCACATGAATTGAATTCATTGTAGAAATCCAGAAGGTCCACCTACTGATGAACTAACTTCCGCTCTTGCACTTGCGGATAGAAGCTGGGCATTAGGATCATGACCCCTCCGACCACACATCAGTCTCTCCCACTGTGTCTACATGGAAAATCAGATGTGTACTCAGACCTCAAAAAAATCTATAGAAGAAAAATATTACTTCGTTTCATTATTACTCCAATCTTAAATGTGCATATCACTCTTCATCACGATAATTCACGGTCTCAGCTGCGGTATACCCGATAGTATTGATTGTGGACATATTCGTTTCAACTGAAATTTTCTAATTTCAAATGTCTTATCATCATCGAAACATCAGAGAACAATTATTTTGACCCTGACCTCCCGTAAAGTCACTCTGAATCTGCCACTGCAACGTTGTCCTAAATTCACTAACAAAATGACTCTCCATCAGTTTGAAATCGTTACCAAGAACGGGATTCTTTTTTTTTTCAAAAAAGATCTGAGGATATTTTCTTTAACATACAACTCCAGTACGTCTTTGCGGTACAAAACTGGGATGCGGAGAAGGAGGTTGTGGAGCTTGTACAGTGATGGTTTCCAAACTTGATAGGATGACAAATACAGTCATGTATCCTTTTAATAAAAAATCCAATTCCTTCGATTTTCATCCAAGAAATTCAACTTAACAGCTCTCAGTCACCTACCAGTAAACGCTTGCTTAGCTCCAATCTGCTCCCTTCACGGTCAAGCAGTCACCACCATAGAAGGCATAGGCTCTACCAAAACTAGGCTCCATCCAGTACAAGAACGAATCGCAAAAGCACACGGTTCTCAGTGTGGATTTTGCACCCCAGGTATCGTCATGTCCATGTACACTCTCCTCAGGAACTCTCCCAAACCCACGATTGAAGAGATGGAACTAGCTTTTCAAGGAAACCTTTGCAGATGCACGGGCTACAGACCAATCATCGAAGGCTACAAAACCTTCACGGAAGAATGGGAAATTGGTAGGATCGGCACTAAAGCATCGACTGCTTGTGGTATGGGCGAAAACTGTTGTAAGTTCCAAAACGGCTCAGAAATTGAAGAAGATGTCCTGTTCAAGGCCAGTGAGTTCACTCCATACGATCCCTCTCAGGAGCCAATTTTCCCACCCGAACTTAGGCTCAGTGACAAATACGACAAGGAATACTTGATTGTGACTGGAAAAAGGGTGACTTGGTATCGACCAACAACCCTTAATGAACTATTAAAATTGAAACGGAAATTTCCCAAAGCGAAAATAGTTGTTGGAAACACAGAAATCGGAGTTGAAATGAAGTTCAAACAAATGCTATATCCCATTGTCATCCAACCCGTCCAGATTCCTGAGATGACGAGGATAGAGGAGGTTTCTGAAGGCGCTAAGATTGGTGCAGCTGCAACTCTAGCAAATATCGAAACCTTTCTGAAACTTCAAGTCAACTCTCAACCTGAGTCTAAAACGAGAATCTTTCAGGCAGCCCTGGAGATGCTCAACTGGTTTGCTGGGAGGCAGATCCGCAGTGTGGGTGCACTAGGAGGTAACATAATGACTGGCAGTCCAATCTCGGACATGATTCCACTTTTGATAGCAGCAAGGGCGGAACTGGAATTGGTCAGTCAAAACAGTGAAGTACGAAGAGTGATACTGGATGACAAATTCTTCGTAGGGTATAGAACCAGCATTTTAAAACCAGAAGAGATACTGCTTTCCATTCTTATTCCTTTTACCAAAGAGAACCAATATTTTCAGGCTTATAAACAGGCGAGGAGACGTGGGGATGACATAGCAATAGTGAATGAAGCAGTTCATGTTACTTTCGTCCCTGGATCGAATATTATCGCAGATATAAACTTTGGCTTTGGTGGAATGTCTTTCAAAGCTGTATCTGCCCCAAAAACCCAAGATCGACTTATTGGAATGCCTTGGAACAGAGACACTTTGGAGCTTGCCTTCACCAGCCTACTAGAGGACTTGCCTCTCGATCCTGGTGCACCAGGTGGAATGAGCCAGTACAGAAAATCCCTAACACTGAGTTTATTTTTCAGAGCTTTTCTTGCCATTTCGCAAAAAATCCAGGCGTACGTTCCTACTATTGAAATAGACAAGAAAGAGCTGAGTGGTATACGAGGCTACACCACCCAGGAGCTTAAAAGCTCTCAATACTTTGCCATCCCAGCTAGATCAAATTCAACTGTGGATTCTCTCCAGAAACCAATAGTACACTCATCTGCTTACAAGCAAGCTACTGGGGAAGCTGTTTACTGCGACGACATTCCTCATCAGGAAGGTGAACTCTACTGCGCTTTCGTTCTTAGCACCAAAGCGCACGCTAGAATTGTCGAAATAGATGAATCAGAAGCCCTATCGATGGATGGGGTGCGTGGGTTTGTCTCTGCCAAGGATGTCAGGGAAGGTTGCATTTGGGGCTGTGTCATACAGGACGAGGAAGTATTTTACTCAGATATAGTAACCGCTCAAGGCCAAATATTAGGGTTGATAGTCGCTGACGATCAGATCCTCGCCCAAAGAGCTGCAAAGAAGGTTAGAGTGACCTACGAGGAACTAGAACCCGTAATAATTAGTATAGAGGATGCCATAAAGCGTAAGTCATTTTTAGGAGATCCACAGGTGATGGAAAAAGGTAATGTGGAACTTGCATTTAGAAACGCTCAGCATGTTGTTGAGGGGGAGTGCAGAATGGGAGGACAAGAGCACTTTTATCTGGAAACTCAAGCCTGTATTGTCATCCCGCAACCTGAGGATGATGAAATGTTGATTTATTCATCTACCCAGAATCCATCAGAAGTATCGGTAAGTATTTCATGGAAAAATATCTGGTTCTCTTGCATCTACAGCTGCCTTATTACATCATAAAAAATGTGAAACTGAACAATATAGATTGACTACTAATGATGCTTGCATTTAGATCTTGTAGAGTTTCCTCTATCCAATTAATTATCTATAACCCTCAGTTTGGAATATCTCAATGGTAATCATCTAAAATGTAACTACCTTCTATACATTGTCACTTTTTCTATTGGTTTCGCATGTGCAAGATATTTGTTCCTTGTTAGGCTATGGTCGCTGAGGTATTGGATATTCCACAAAACAAGGTAGTGGTCAAAGTCAAAAGACTAGGAGGTGGGTTTGGTGGGAAGCAGGCCAAAGGCAGTCTTATTGCTCTGCCAATGGCTGTGGCTGCTAGAAAATTCAAGAAACCATTGAGATGTATGTTAGACAGGGATGCGGATATGATGATGACAGGAACGAGGCATCCGTTTTATTTCAAATACAAAGTAGGATTTGATGATGATGGAAAAATATTAGGATGTGATGCCAAGTTGTATGCCAATGCTGGTTACTCAACTGATCTTACACTGGCGGTGAGTAATATTTAGGAAGAGTACATAGGATTGTTCTGAATGAATTCCTTCGCGGAGATGTCTCTTTTATTATTTCATTGAAAGCTGAGTGTTATGTCAATATCCATATTTCAAAAAGTGAAATGTTTTTTAGGTAGTAGAAAAAGCTCTCACCCACTTTGAAAACGCTTACTATATTCCTGCCATCAGGGTTAGGGGTTTCGCTTGCAAAACGAACCTACCATCTAATACGGCCTTCAGAGGGTTTGGAGGACCACAAGGGATGTTTTTGGCAGAGAACATGGCTCAACACATCGCATACTATCTGAAGAAAGATCCTGTGGAAATAAGCGAAATAAATCTATATAAAGAAGGAGATGTCACATTTTATCATCAAAAACTGGTAGACTGTACACTCGGTAGATGTTGGAAGGAGTGCCTTGATTCGTCACAGTACATTATTAGAAGGGAGGAAGTGAGAAATTTCAATAGGTGAGATTGTTTATAGTAAAATGGAAGATATGTTTGGAACTCATTAATGATGAAATTTCTGAAATTAAAGAAATAATATATTATAAATCATGAAATTATAAAACAACAATAAAATTCAATTAGCGCTCCGGGGCAACTTCATTGATTCCAATGGCGCATTTGCTTTTTCAGCTGCAGGAAAACCCGGAAAAACCTGCAGCACCACATCATCTGAAGATCTTGATCTGACAATGTCCTCTCTCTTACATAAAACAAAATGTAGGGCCGAGAGGCTAGCAACGTCAAATCATTATTCAACAAGAATGTATTTAGAAACTATAGAAATGAACATGAACACCAAGAGAACTTCAACAGAAAGGGAGAGAGAACATATCTAAGAAAAATATAGTACACAGCTTTGAAAGGCGCCAAAACTAATCCAAGTCAAACAAATCGCGCGGGAAATACGCGCGAACAAGCCATTACTAAAAGTGCACTGAAAATCAGTACTATAAATGACATAGCAGAAATGAGAGCTTCAGTTTCAATTGATACGTCAAGAAGAGAACTTCGACCTCGCCCCTGAAGATGACTGCCGCAGTTGAATCGCTTGGAGATTGTAAGCAAAGAAGACCACGGCAAAACCCGGAAACAAACCGAAACACCTTCCGGAAAATGCCCGTTTTATGGAAATTCGATCAATGATGTAAAGCAGATAGTCAAATAATAGATATTATTGAAAAAAAAAATGTATTTAAAAAAAAATACCTCCCATATCAATTATACAATTTCATATTTTATAACTTCATTAGTAGAGTCAATCTCAATCCCCTCACATAAAGTACAACGATGATGTAGGTACCTACTTAGTAACTGGAGGGTGAAAACACAATAATAAACATAAAGTTATCATTAGTGTTTCTTTTTTTTATTGAATGTATTTTCATACATATCTCTATTCTTCCGGTTGATACATCTTGGAAAGTTCCTTTTGTTTTCCAGGAAAAATCGGTACAAAAAAAGAGGACTAAGTATAATTCCCACAAAATATGGAATAGCCTACGCCGAACTCTTCCTGAATCAAGCTGGCGCCCTAGTTCTAGTGTACAGAGACGGATCGGTTCTCATATCCCATGGAGGTACAGAAATGGGACAGGGACTACACACCAAAATGATCCAAGTGGCCAGTAGAGCTTTGGACATTTCCACGGAGAAAATTCACATCAGTGAAACTGCAACTGACAAAGTTCCGAACACTTCTCCTACAGCAGCTAGCTCAGGTTCGGATCTGAATGGAATGGCATTGTTAGTAAGTCTCTTTTGATCACTTGATCTCAATAATTCTCTTTCTGAAACGAATAGTCGCAATTTTTTATTTTAAATGCCACCGCTGTTGCTAACAATACTACGTTGCTCTGGTTTATTGTGTACCTATGCTCAAAAAATTCTATTCAGTTACTTAAAATACAACTTGACACTCTGACTGACATTCTTGAAAACAAATAATTTCCAGAAAACACATAAAAACCGTAACATCTGTATCTATAGAGTAGGGAGGGTGGGTGTAAGCCCACAGCACTTAGGCCACATGTGACCCATCGTACACTCTACCAAGGAATTGTCTTCCTAGCTCATCATCCATCCTGTCCTTTCCAAAAAGATGGACAGGTCACTGGGAAACATCTCCTTCATATCGGCAGGTAAAGGCCAAGACTAGCCGAACACACACTCTCTTATTAACGACAATTCCAGGCACTCGCATAGGACATGCCTGACAGTCTCATCTTCCTTTTCACACATCCTGCATAGAGGTGTGTCCACTAGCCCCATATTATGGAACTGTTTCCTTAGGTGACAGTGGCCAGTCAGAAATCCTACTGTTAAGCGTAGATTTTTCCTGGTCATCGCCAGAAGGTGATCCTGGCAAAATTGCATCCTTTGATTCCATCCCAGCTCTTTAAGAATTGAGCATGGGTGTAACATTTGGCTAGTTCCGCAATTGACGAAGTCATCAGGCCATAGGTGCCACTGGATCCTAAAATTCGTAGTCCAACCACTTCCTTGGCTGAAGAATCGACAATGCCATTACCTTTACTCCTGTCATGCCCTTTAACCCACCCCAGGATGATGTTATTATCTACCGAGGCTTTGGAGAGAATCTGAGTAGGTATTATATCTATTCTTCTCCATTCTGGAATAACACTTTTTTGAGATTTCGTAGCTTTTTGATTTTCTGATTCAATACGTTTTGCTATTTCACTCAGAGGGAGGTCGTCTTCTGAATCATGACTATCTTCATTCCATTGTGTTCTAGAAGTTCCAGCAACATCCGCCTCAGCACGTTCTGCTATTTCACTCGAATGTATGTCATCATCTGAATCAACACTATACTTATTCACCTGTATTTCATAAGTTCCGCAATATCCTGCTTCATTATTTCTTCTCCGATTAAATTTTCATCAATGTTTTCCTCATCTGTCAACTCGTCTGTTTCCGGCGGCACATAAACGACATCAATCGAATCATAATTTTGATAATTCAACTCTTCCTCTAATAAAGCACTGAACTCTTGTGTCATCGGTGGTCTCTTCGTATCCCATTTCGAAAACTGACTATAAGAATGAATAATGATAATGAAATACCAAAATCCACATTCGAGTTGTTTACAAAAAATACGAGAAGTCTTCCCTGCCAATACTGATTCGCACTGAACTAAACTCAATCAAGGCTAATAATCGACTGACCATCGTATCCTAGGATATTCCCAAACTTGTCAAAACTCGCATACTATTGCATGAAAATGTTTACCATTATCGGCCAAAGGTGCGTATACGCAACCATCACAAATACATGCAAAAATGAACGACATCCGAAAATATTTACGTAAATGAAAATACACTTTATCATTGAGCATATTTTTCATTACTGTTCAGCATAAAATAAATTTATCATTTTATATTCAGTATCGAAAAAAATAGATTTTATTGGAGAATTACAAAAACGGTCAATTTATAACATTTTCAAGTAAATTTTAGAAATTGAAAAAATCATGTTTCAGATTGAATAATAATATTTTTACTTTTTCTGGATTCTTGTTATGAATATCCATCAGAATAAACATAAATAATATTGATCCAAACCACAAAAAAAAATATGTATAGAAAAGTTGTGTTTACGCATCTTTGGCGGTTAATGGGTTGATGTATGTAGCTGAGGAGATTTGATGTTGACCAAAGGAATTTTCACAGACAAATTAAAAAAGCTGCAGTCAGCGCCATCTATAGAAAAGGAGAAAAAACAAATTGGCAAACTATCGACCAATAGCTCTTTTATTAAATATCAGTAAGGTTTTTAAAAAATAATAATTGTGAATTTTGTTGAACGTCACAAACTGATTTCAGATTCTCAAAATGGTTTCAGAAAAGATAAATCCACTATACTAACGTTATATGATGCCCTTACTGCGATATTGAACTCACTGAACAATAAAAATGAAACTATAGCAGCAATTATAGATATTGAATATTTTGGAATGAGAGGAGTGTCCTTGAAATTGATACACTCTCACATAACAAATATATTTTACTACCTAATAGAAAAAGATGAAAATGGTGAACAAATCAAATCCGAAAAGGAAAAAATAAAAGTGGGGGTTCCACAAGACTCCCTACTTGGGCCATCAGTGTTCATTTTGTATATTAATAACTTGCCTCATATAGTTAATCAAAAAATTATCCAATTTGGGGATGACACTTCTTTAATGTTCCGCGATCAACATGTAAATGAATATTAATAAAACTCAACTCATGAACTTTTCAAAACACTAGATCATGACTACAATACTAGATTCAAATAACATTTGATTCCGGATTTTAAATGATGATTCAGACGACAGTGATCTGTGAGGAGGCCTGTTAGACATTGTATTTCATCCTACTGTAGTCTAACAACTGTTTGGAAGATTTTGCTAGAAGTCTTCATATCTTCTTGCCATCCAGGTGTTCAATGTTTGTTTGGTAAAACCTAAAGCAATACCAATGACAGGTTCTGGTCCGATGAAGCTACTTGTAGCACCACCCTTTTCAAGGGAGTCAGCAGCTTCATTGCCTTCCAGGACAGTGTGGTCAGAAGTCCGCCAGAGACAATTTGTTAAGTCTTCCTATTGAGGAGAGTCGTTTTTGGCAATTTACTACTCGTAACTGGCTCACTAGGGCTTGTTCTTCAAGGACAGTTTGATCCAAGAATGTATACATGTTTCAGCCTTGTGCCACTGATAAGACTTATGGCGGATGTCTGATCACGAATGCTTTTTTATGGGTCATGAGTTTTTTCTAGGAGAAAGTTTGAATCCTGCAATCGATATCGGCCAAATTGAAGGTGGGTTCATGCAGGGTTACGGTTTATTCGTGCTTGAAGAGATGGTTTACTCACCAAGAGGAGACATTTTCACAAGAGGCCCTGGAACTTACAAAATACCCGGATTTTCTGACATACCAGCTGAATTCAACGTTTCACTACTGAAGGGAGTTTCCAACCCAAGAGCTGTGTACTCCTCAAAGGTGTGTGCCTTTATGTTGTATCACCCATTAATATTGATTCCGTTACACGATTATGTTCATCTTATTGATTCTGATTCATTTTTATAGGCAGTGGGTGAACCGCCACTTTTTCTAGCGAGTTCGGCATTTTTTGCGATCAAAGATGCTATCAAAGCAGCCCGTGAAGAGAGCAGCCTTCCTGCTACGCATTTCAGATTTGACGCTCCAGCTACTTCTGCAAGAATACGAATGGCTTGCGAAGATAGCATCACATCAAGAGTAAGTATGAAAAGTATGTGCTAGCAAAAATACATCCTTAGAGTCAATTATCCAGACATCGAGAAGAAGAGGGATTGATGATACATGATGCAGATCATAGCCTCCATCCTTAGAGTAAGATTGTTGAAAACGACCATTATAGGTCGTAGTGATCTTCAGGAAGAGTCTTGTCTCCACCTTCATAGACGAGTTACTATGTCTTCTAGACCACAATGTACTTAAAGTACTGTGCTATCCTAGTTCCGGAATCCTAGTCCCGGAATAATAATTCAGTGAGGAGACATAGGCAGTTGGCCCTGAATTGTCTCACAAGATGGGCTCAAGAAGAAGACGTGAAGGCTGAAATCAGATATAATATAAGCTATGCATCAAGGTGCATCCTGATGACTCATGCCTTCATGGTCTGGTGACCAAAGGTAAATCAAGCTGCTGCTATTAACAAACTCGGCAAAGTGCAAAGACGTGCGTAATTGGAAATGATAGGAACAGTGAAAACCACCACAGTAGTGAAACAGTTCTAGACTGAAAGTTGAAATCACTGTATCCAGAAAGGAAGGAAGTTCTTGCACGCTGATAGAAATGATTCGGGGGGAAGTGTAGCTTTTTATGTGAAGAATCACTTAATATGTACTGTCTTGTACTCCAATATTAGTGAACATTTTGAACAGCTATGGGTGTCCTTAAACTTTCAAACATAAAACTGTTGTTGTTGGAGTGGTCTATCGGCCACCATCAGCTAATATAATAAGTTCACTAAATGAATTAGAAGAAGCCGTAGTTGATTCAATTCCAGAAAGTAATACATTCATTATTCTGGGAGATCTCAATATAGATTTATTAGTTTCCGATAGAAAATGTCAATTATTCAATAATCTTTTTGGCTCATACAGTTTGGTACAATTGGTACAATCTCCAACCAGGGTAACAGAAGTCAGCCAAACTCTCATAGACGTTCTTGATATTGATGGTGTTTCCGATCATTTTGCTATCATTCTTGAGGTCGATATACCCAAAACAAAATATAAAAGTTTGTTAGTTACCGTGATTTCAGAAATCTTGAAGTGAACTCCTTTGAAGAAGATTTATTTCAGATCAACTGGGACAGTATTTATCTTTTAGATGATGTTGATGACATGCTTTCTTTCTTAAATGATAACTTAATACAAATTTTCAATACTCATATTCCTAATCGCACAATTAGAGCTACTGAGCCGCCCAAACCCTGGATGACGTACAATATAAAACTAATGCTTGAACTGAAACAGAAAGCATTCCAACGATACAAAAGAATGAGAACACCGGGATCTTGGAAATACTATAAAGAACTGCGTAATAATGTCTCTAGTGCTGTCCGCCGTGAAACTGTTTATCTCAATATTGTACTTGGACAGAAGAATTCTAAGGCTATAGGAATACTTTCAGATCTTTCGAAGTGCTTCGAGATAATAAAACTCTGGCTATTCCGCCGTTTTTAAAAAATTTGAATGATCTGAATGAACATTTCATAAATATATCAATATTTAAAAAACTGCCAGCCAAGTAGCTGTATGCGAACCATATCACAATCCTAAATACGAACCAGAGTTTATTTTTCATAATATAAACTCGTATGAAATGAATAAGCACTTTAATATAATCATTAGTAATGCTATGGGCTCTGATGAAATCACAATCCGTATGTGGGATTTAGTTTTGTCCCATTTATTAGAATACATAACATATACCTTCAACTTTGCCATCGAGAATAGTAAATTTCCCTCCCAATGGAAGCATGCTAAAGTTAAGCCATTGGCAAAATGTAACGATCCCTTAGACCTATAAGTATTCTTCCTGTCATCTCAAAAGCCTTTGAAATAAAGAACAGATCACAGATTACGTTAAATGAAAAAATCTCATTACCCCGTTCAGTCTCGTCAGTGACGACATATTCAAATCACTTGATGAAGGAAATTTCACACGTCTCTTAATGCTTGATTACAGTAAAGCATTCGATACCTTGAGTCTTTCTTCATTGTCCATAAAACTTTAGTGCTTTGGTTTCACCCATAATGCAGTGTCACTTATTAATAGATATCTCTCCAAAAGGATCAACTCACTTTGATGGTAACCAATCAACAATAGTATCAAAAAAGTTGGTGTACCGCAAGGTTCATTTCTGGGACCGCTCCTTTCCGCAATTTATATTAGTGACTTTCATGAATTTGTTAGTTTTGGTAAAACACATCACTACTCCGATGATACTCCTTTGTATAGTTCATTCAGCTGTAAAAATATTACACTCGCTAATGAAAATATTAACAGAAATCTTAAAAATCTACATAATGAATCCTGTGCACATAATCTTACTATCAATCCAAAGAAATCCCTGGTCATGTTATTTGGTCTCAAAAGTAAAAGAAATATTGTGTGTGAGTCAATGTCGATCCGTGTCAACAATAACATAATTCCTTTTGTGAATAAATGTAAAAAGCTGGGCTTGTGGTTAGATATAGACTTGAGATTCACAAGATTCTATTGAGACAACTTTTTCCAAGTAGTCACCTTTCATCAAAAAGTCTGAAGTTGAGTCTCTGTGAAATACTTATTTTTTCAAGATCAGCTTACTGCGATTGTATCTACGGACCCGCCTTACAACAATTAGATGTAATGCGACTCCAGCGTATACAAAATAGTTGTGTCAGATTTTCCTACGGTATCTGAAAGTATGATCACATAAATCCGTCCTTTCGAGATTCTGGCTGGCTTTCACTCAAATATCTAAGAGCAATCCATTTGCTAAGCAATTATTCATGTTGATACAGTTACAAATGGCATGACCTCAATTGTTTTTGCGCGCACTATCATAACCTAACAAACAATTAACTTTCTGAGAACGTTTTTCCAAATGGATTTGATATCCAGCGATTCAAATCCAAGGTGAATCGCTAAATTCGCACAGGCACTGATCTGAGAGCGCCTTAAGGATTTTCATGTAGGGCTTGTGTTTTGAAACAATTCAATAGTTTTTGGGAAAGAAAGTTTTTGGCTTTATACTACTCCATCTCGATACAAAAAAAAAGAAGGATGAGGAAGTCTTCCAAAGAAAGGAAGGAAGTAACTCTATACATGGATGTGTAGATCATGCAAAAAAGTAACTTTCAGACACAAACTGAAAGAAAGTCCTCCTGAAACAGCTTTTTTTTGTATCAAGATGGAGTAGTAGAAAGCCAAAAACTTTCTTTCCCAAAAATTAATCACTCCTAAAAAATATAACCCCTTCAATTCAATTCAATAGTTTTTCTGCTAATCCGAAAGGAGACAAATCCAACAAATCAAGAATCATCAAAATCGATACAACCGCTTTTTAGTTATAAATATATCAGATATCATACACTGAAGTGTTTTCCAGATGAAAACGGCAAAAAATATTCGAACAACGCCTTTCTGATGTGACCATTAAATTGAACGAAATTACTATTTCTTGTTCAAACTTTTCTCCAAATGGAAGTGAGATATCAGACTCAAAAATGCGTAATACATATTACTTTCCACTTTTTATTTAGAAAAGAAGTACAAAATCAAAAAGTGTTTTTCTAAAAACTAATCTCTCCTGAAAACACAAATGTCACTTTTCACATTCATATTCATGTATTATAATCATTTTCAGTTGAAGGAACCGAAGCCTGGAAGTTTTGAACCTTGGAATGTTATAGCTTGAAAAAATATCGCCAAAAGATTTCGGTGAACAACTGTGATGATTTTGGTGTTGAAGTGGACTGTTGGGAATATTTCCATCAAAAATTAAGAATGAAAGAGTTTAATATGAAATAAAAATACTTCAATGTCTGTATCACTTGTTTTCATCCCACACTGTATTATAGTTTTTTTATTATGGATTCAGTTTTGAGTATCATTGAGTTTTTATTTAGGATATCTTACAAACAATATTATTGTTTTAATGCACTGTTTGAAACCTTTGCAGTAGTAATGAGAATAACTCTGGAGTTTTTTCCCAATACCAAACCGTTATTTTCAACACCTCGATACGTGTTTCGATCACCAAGTGATCATCTTCAAGAGAAAGAATGAACTAAATATACTTATAATGTCCTTATTTACACCATAGATACCTCTGCTCGGTATCTGCGTCTTAATCGACTTAAAAAATAATTTTACAGGAAGAACTTTTTCTGACCTGTTAGACATTCCCAAGTATTTTCTCTTGAAATTCCAGTTGGTTTCTGCTCACTTCCAATATTGGAACTGCTGAGCGGAACACCAATTATCCACAACTGTGTTCATTTACTGCAATTCCACGCAATTCGTTTGAGTCGTGACAAAAATAAGAAATATCTAGTATCAATCGCGATATAACGATATCGGGAAACAAGAAACAGAAAAGGAAGTGTCTTCTCGAAACTTTGAGGGGACAACTGATAAAACGAATGATCGGTAACATTCACTTCACAATAGTTAGAGTTATAGTGAAAATAGCTGTTGAACAGAAGAATATGCCAGGATTTCTATCAACGTTTTCTGGGATTTTCAACTTCCGCAATCTGAAAAAAAGTGAAAACAAGTGTAGAAAGAACAAACGTTTTCTTTCATGCCGATAAGATGCTGTATGAATTCAAAGTATTTCTCCCAAATAAAAATATTTTTTATCAATAATTAGCGACTCGACCCGGCTCCGCACGGGTGCGATGCTGATACTAAATATACTACAGTATGTCTTTATATACAACGTTTACAGTACCGCCGCAACTGATATATCCCTGCATTTCAAATCGGTAATATCTTCGAAAATATTCATTCAATTTACATGCTGCGAGGGGCCATATTGATTAAATTATGGACATATAAGATAAAGGATATATTAAAGATAATTTCATAAACGCTCCAACATACAAAATTTCAGCCTCCAGAAATATAAAGTTACGGAAAAACACTGATGAATAGGTAACTTTATTTTATGGACGCTCTTTTTTCCCCGCGGCTGGCGCCCCAGTTAGAATATTCAAAAATCCTTTCTCATTGCACATCTAATACATAACACGAGCCTAGATACAACGGGGAGTGCCCCAGGTGGAATATTTGAAGATCCTTTCTTAGTGCACATATAACACCTTAGTAGTAAGTAGTTTATTGGTTTATTATATGTCTGTCAAGAAGAGAAGTTGGAATTTTATAGCATACACAGTCTTGGTCTTCAACAAATACAGTCCTATAAGCTCAACAGGAGACAAATGGTGTTCATTGACGACCAAATGAGTTCCACTCAGGAGATGATAAGAGACCTGCTCCAGGAACCCTCTTGTCTTCATTATCCCTTTCAATTATTTACCCAATACTTTTGAAAATACCAATGTTGTTTTGGTAATATACACAAATGACAAATGTTTAATACAAAGTGTGCTCGTGCAATGATTTTACTAGTTTTTTGGGGTGGATATTGACACAAAACTCACATGGAATATACACATATGTCACATTTTACCTAAGAAGCACATATATACCAAATTTCAGCTTCCTAGGACTCACCAGTACGGAGAAACAGAGATGAAGGAGTGAGTGGTACGTTAGTGACTTTTGCATTTATAACTATAAATCTGTTGTATTCAATGATTTTGTCTTTCATGAAACGAGATAAAAATCTGTAGAGATACTTATCTTGAAGTTTCGAAGGTTAAAATTTGCCTTCGTCTTCAGAATGTACCTTTTTCCTGAAGTACGAAAAATCACTCACTAGCAGCGCTAGTAGTTCGGTAGGGATAAACATATGGTAAAGTACAATTAAAAAAGAATGTTTTTAACAGAATAAAATGTTCCTGGAGCAAAACTAAAATTTGCAACTGTAAAGGATAACAATGTTGTAACATTAAAACGTTGGCTTGCATGCCGTAATTCAAAAGTAAATGAAAAAAAGTTAATTAATAGACAGGTTAGTATACAGACTCTAGTAAACGAGCAGCGGTAGATTCAAACTTAATAAAAGAAATTTAAAATAATTATGAATTTCAGACTCATTTCCGAGTGAAATATGAATCAAATATAGATGGTAATGAAATAAATTTATTTAAATATAATAAATGAATATAATTTAAT
>NW_019293178.1:5029-42891 GCF_000500325.1 Leptinotarsa decemlineata
CAAACTTTGATGCTATGGCTTGTCAGATCATTTTTGTGTATGGCTCTTCTGGTTCCTGAAAAAACGTTCCCTGCAAGTGGCTGTCGACGAATATAGCTCGAATAATTTCACCATCAACGCTGGTATTCCACAGGGATCCATATTGCCTTCAACCCTCTTTCTATTGTATATCAAATACTTATTGGAGAAAAACAAGATTCCAATATATTGCTTGGCAGGACACTTGTTTGGTCATTCCACTTTGCTTCCAGGACATCGGCTGCAGAGGCACATCTTCACCGGCAGCAGGAGGTTGCATATCTCGAAGGGGATCTAGAGCTGATCTCGAATTGGGGTGAAAGTAATCAGGTTGAATTCAATGTCAGGTTTTCTCCAAAGAGATGAATGTCTACGAACCGGATATAATAATGTCATGAGAGACAATTTCCAGAAAAAAGCCATCCACTCGATTGAAGACACAATTGTCACTTGCAACTTCAATAAATTAACTTACATGAGCACCCAAGTTATCGAATGAACAGATACCAAATTTAAAAAAAAATGATAATAAAGTAATGAATGATTGAAAATGCAAATTATCTAGAACTATATATGAGGCGCCCGTTTCCAAAACTTGTTAAATCTATCAGAAGTGATTTCGAGAAAATCCAACTTTTCTGATACCTTCAATTTGGAAATCAAGTAGGTTGTGACTGATTTGTTATTTGTAGGTTGTCCTTTAAAACTAATATACGGTCAGCAAACAAATATTAGAGAATGTTTTGCTGAGTTATTTGAAAACAAAAGTTGGATTAATCGAGGTTTGGAAACATATTTTGGATTTATACAGTTTTGAAAATTTATCTAAATGGTTAAGAAGTTGAGAAAGACTTATGTGATGCAAAAATAGTGTTTATTCAACTCAACTTTTAAAACAAAAAACCAGTCTCTCATTTAAGCAAAAACAGGTTCAAAATGTTACGTTTTAAATTTGCCAAGTCCTCATCTTCTGTAATATTTAACTCATCGGGAACAACATTTGCGTCAGAATTATTATCATCATCTGGAATAGTAGTAAAAACACGTTCATAAAATGACACATCATCTTCTGTGGCATTTCTCCAATCAGGACCATAATGTTTTTCAAAAAGTGCATCGACATCGGAAAGCTTTTCTTTTTTGACCTGCACTTTATTCTCAAGGAGCTCTGGAATCTCAGCTTTATTTTTAAACCGCAAACACACTAAATCACAACTGCTTCATGTTCACACAACTACTGACAAAAATCGTCTGTGTACGTAACAGTAAAGAAACCGTGCACATACGAACAGGATCTTACAAGTTTTGAAACTGTAGCATACAATGAATAACATAATGCTATTAGATCTACGCACCTTTGAAACAGCACTTACGGCAGTGGATTCATACACTTTTGTAACAGTGTTCATGAGGAATGTAGCTAGTTTTGGAAACGTACAATTTTTTTAATATCATAGTTTTACTGGAAGTAATCAGATTTGGTCCACTACAATTATATAGGCATGTGTCAAAGCTGTCAAAGAAGATATTGTCGCCATTTTCTCAATTTTAGTGAAACATGGATCTAATTAGTTATGGAAACGCACGCCTCATATATTCATCAAAATTTCTAAAACATTATACGGCGCGTTCTCAATCGGGACTACAGATTGACCTCAAATGACCTCTAGTTGAACACTGCGCGTGAAAATAGTTCAAGATATAAAAAGATGTTGATAAAGAAAGTTGAAAAGAATTCAATCCTCTACAATATTTACAATGAATACAAATAGCATGAAACCCATGGGAAACGAGATATTTGCAACCTCCAATAAGTAGGTCATTCAGAAGTGAAACCTCTAATATTCCTGTTGTAGTTCGGACTTCCATTGTTCAATATGATTCATAACAAGAATCCTCATTATCATTCTTGAGCGTTCAGATTTGTCTGTTTGAAGAGATAAATCCTCTTTTGGCTGGTTCACAACCCCAGATAATTAATTGAGACACTTATCCCGTATAATTTAACAGGTAATGAAAGGACAGCATATCGAAATAATGAGATCGAGTAACACCTCCTTCCCACGTACCTGTATCTCGAAGGAAAACTAAATTATATACGATGTTGATTAAGTGGAGTGTAACACAGTACAACATTTTTAAATTGATTTATAGCCACAAGTCTGTCTGTCTTCCACGCCGTCGGCTTCTTCAACAATATTAGCTCCCTAATCTCGTTTTTGTAGTGGTGTGTTATTGTCTGATTTATGTGTGGGATGAACTCGGTGAAAATAAAAGTAAAATGCTTGAAAGCCAATTACGCCTTTCTGGAAACATGGAAGTTCGTTATGAGATGGGCTGATGTCGAATGTTGATCATGTTATCATGTAAGCGATAAACTTCATAGGAATTCAGAATGTGAAAATAGAAAGTCAACATCCAAAGAGCAAATCACTGGAAATAGGTACTCAAAATATGCTGCTGTATGTTTACAAAATGAGGTGCATTTTCATTTTTCGCAAAAAATATTTATTTATTCATCGATTTCTACTTTGTCCCCCTCCCAAAGTAGTCCCCCTCAGATATAAAACACTTGTACCACCGTTTTTTTCAATTCTCGAAGCAGTACAGTCATAAACATTTCTTGCCTACCGAGAATCGAGCAGACATATAATCTACCTCGAAGAAACTTGATTTGACATCCATGATGTTGTCAAATATGGCTGGGTAGACGAAACCAAGTATTGTGCTTTGAACACACCTTCTTCAAGGGGTAAACGTGTTATAATATTACATGCCGGGAATGAAAGTGGTTTCGTACCTAACGCTTTGCTTCTGTCGGCCAAAAATATAATAGATATATATAATAGATATGACTGCGGCTTTATTCGAAACCTGGTTCAATGAGCAGCTTCTCCCAAATATTCCTCCAAACTCGGTTATTGTTATGGATAACCCTTGTATTATCCTCCGTTATTGACTACAATACCAAACAATAACACAAAAAAAGCAGATATTGTTAATTTCTCCAGTAATATTCATTTACTACACCAAAGGTTCCAAACAGACAAAAATATAAAAGATTCGTCTGCTGATTACCACGAAGATATGACTGCGGCTTTATTCGAAACCTGGTTCAATGAGCAGCTTCTCCCAAATATTCCTCCAAACTCGGTTATTGTTATGGATAACCCTTGTATCATCCTCTGTTATTGACTACAATACCAAACAATAACACAAAAAAAGCAGATATTGTTAATTTCTCCAGTAATATTCATTTACTACACCAAAGGTTCCAAACAGTACATCATTAATTCTTAATACTGAAGAAAACGAAAACGAAGAAACCGTGCGGTGTATATTTTCTAGAGAGATAATTGAATGGATTTCGAATTGATTGATGAGGGAGAGAACTTGTTCACGATAACAGAAGTATGTAGTAGATATTTCACATAACCTTTCGTAACAGAACATGGCACAACTGAAGATATAAGTGATAATCAATTAAGTTGTTAGGTTTTTTGTCAATGTACTTTTTATTGGTTCGGGAGATACCAATTTTGGGGATACTCGTATAAATTACTTTTCTACAAGATTGGGGGCGTGTCGGTGTTTAATTCACCGACTGAAATTATATTTGCGGAAAATGACTAGACTAAAGGGGAGGTGTGGAAGGGAGAATGATTTCTTTTTCTCTGTAGAATATATGTGTTTTACGTTTGTAATCGGAAGATGAATTTTCAGAAAAATATTTTAGTATTTGACACATCATTCACCAAAAATGTTCATTTCGTAAACTACTTCTTATGATTTGATCTTCACAAACTTTAGTGAATTCACTAAGCCTGTGATAGCGAAACATGTCCATCAAGCAACGGCCGAATAAATCAGGAAAAAAAGTTTGTAGTTGTCATCAAAAGGCAGAGTTTTTTCTCATTCTGTGATACAAGCCGTGGTTCTCACTCTAGGACGAATCATTAATGTTCACAGTCGATTTTTCAAGTTAATTTGTCTTATAACAAAAACACATGTTTTGACTCATTATATCAAATATATGGTTATCTGTCATACATACCAACGTTTCTATAACACAATCCTTGATATTTGTGCATCTGTTGCTGACAAACGCATTTATTATTTTGACATCCACTGTGAGGGACTCTATCGTAGCACTGGACGCTGTCTTCACAACTAGCTCCCAGACCGCTTGAAACTGGAAAAAATTATGGTATAATTTTTTGAGAAAGATAACATATTTTTTTCAATTACTAGGAGAAAGAAGAAAAACTATCTTAACGTCGTTAATATCAATATAAAAATGTTACCAAATATGTTTTTTCCGTTAACCAGCTATGGCACCCCTACGAACGACAACCCTTAGAAGTGCGAGCTAAGAACTAACGGGGTCTTACCTTCTAACGTGCGATTTCTAACATGAGTTGGATGATTAAAACCGTAAAGCCTGTGGCTTGAAACATTTTATCTGGGTCCCAACATTTTTTTAAATTAAATCATATCTTTTGTCATCACTGTTTGTGTAAAATTTGTTATTTTCTAGTATAAGTCTGGATCAGAATATCCTTTTTTTGGAACTTCTTGTTCAAGGCCATCGAAAATTATGATCCAGGGGTCATTTGATTCGAAATGAACTCTAGCAACTTTTTTAAAAATTTCAATCGGGGCTCGAGAAAATTGCAATTGCACTAAACGCAAAAATAGGAAAATATTAAAAACACTAAAAAATTGGGATTTTTTCAATAAGGATACCTGAGCATTCAACGATACGGGAATCAAATTTTTCAATTTTTTTCCACAGGAATGAAAAATAAAAAAGATAGGTATTTGGTCCTGAAGAAAAACCTCATAAGACAACTGTTTCCACGCTATAAACGAATCTTTTGATCAGGACAACTTTTATTCTTCATATAAAGGCTAGTCCGTTTAAGTTCAAAGTGGTTCTGACATTATTCTTGATATTTTTTAGGTGAATCCCATTCCTTCTGCACATTATAAATCCTATAAAATGTCTTTCTGTTAAGTTATTTTCAATTCGACCACACAGTTTACTTTGCCTGAATAATTTCAAATCCCAGTCATTAATCAAGATTATAAAAATCAGCTAGCGCCACATATGTCCTCCATCAAAAATAGGCAACTAACCATTTGTTTGTACATATGTGATTGAGAGGGGATCCAGTGAGATGTTGAGATACCAAACACATGACGTTTATATAGTGACATATATTAATCAATATGCAACCCTGCGGTTGAAAAGTCTGAAGGACTGTGAAAGAAACATGTGTATTTTGCATCGACAAAGACTATATTTTTAATGAGAACTGTGGTGTCAGTTGAGCAATTTTAAACAACGTTGTGGTGTTACTATTCATGACAATATTGGCATTATTTGATTTCAGTTGACTTAAGCTATTCTGAGAAAGCTACTGAGAGTGAAATAAACACTATGTTAGTTCCATTTCATCAATTTTTTTCATATTATTATATAGTTAGTTCTGATTCACAAATATTTTTTTAAAGATCCATTCAACTGTCAATCAATGGGACATTTTTTCTTTGGTTTCTATTTTGCCTAGAACCTGATTTTGGATATAGTTTTCATAAAGATAGTTGACTGAATTCAATTTCAATATGCACTCATAAACTACAATTACGTTAAACAAATAGTGAAATAATAATTACAGGGAATTAGAGAACATTCTTGATGTAATTTCACTTCTCATCAACATTTTGCCAAAATTTCAAGTAGAACTTTAAATAAATTTCGTGAAGAGCCTTAAATATTAAAAAAAAATAGGTTTGTTGTACTTACAGTCAAAATCATTATGAGATAAACATCGAAAACTACCTTCTAATCAGTCACTAGCATGGTTTTATATCGCCAAGTTTTTGGAAAGTTATAGTTTTTGAAAATACTCGATAGCTTTAGTGGGGTTGAATATAGAAATCACAAGAATGATTGTTTTGTATTTTTGTTTCAAATATTCTGGTCACCAAATCAAAATGAGAATAGTGTAAAGATATTCAACTCTATATCGCCTCATGCAGATTCGAAATAAAACTGAGATTGAATCTGTAATGAACAAAACTGAAGTAGAGATATTTTTGCTTGAATGTGTTAGTTTTCTAAAAAGTGTGTATCCATTGAACTATTGAAAAAGTATAAGTCTATGGAATTAGAGCCATACCACTGGAAATGAGTTCATTTTTGAGAACCGACAGCAAAAGATTGTGTCAGTATAAAAAAAAATATTTTAACAGTTTCTCAAACAACCACATTAGAATCTACATCATATATTTCTCAAATGAATTCTTCTCCCTCATTGTATTCCTGATTATATTTTGATTTTACATTGGAGATAATTATATATTTATATCAGACTCACAAATTTTCATCTTCCTTGTTTGAAGGTTATGCGATATTTGCTATGGGACTTCATGTATAACAAAATGTGATAACTTTTATTTTTCATTCATCCAAATTCACCAAGTTAACTTCAGACAGTCTCAAATGTAACAATATGTAATTTTGGCTAGTTAACTATTATTATCTCGTACTACTTTCCTTTTCTTGATTGCAATAATTCGCCTTCTACAGATATTTGCGAGTGTTTATGAAATATAACAGATCTTCTAATTTATCATCAAAGAGTACATGAAAAGTATTTGGGTCAAGTTTGCTTGAAAATACCAAATATTACAGTTTCACTGAATATAACAAAAAAGTTTAGACTTTCGCGGCTGAGGTTTCCAGTGTCCTTGTTTTTCGAGTTTGAGAGCCGTGGATTTTTGGAATTTCTTCCTGACGCTGTCCGATAACTCATTGGACAGCAAGCCATGATGGTTAAACCTCTGAAGAAGGTAGCCACTCGCGCCAACGAAACGTCAGGAAGAAATTCCAAAAATCCCCGGCTTTCAAACTCAAAAAACAAGGACACTACCCTGAATATACTCCAAAAAAGCAATGCTTACATGAATAAAATAGAAAATGAACAAATTATGTCTACATTATAGTTAGATGGAGATATAAACTGAAAAAAAATTAATATCCCATCACATAATCATAGTCCAAACATTCATTTAGGGTGTACCTACATCAATATTTCCGTTTCATTCAACATAGCCGAAAAAATCAGACACTTCCCTTATCTTCAATACATAAGTAGTCATCTCTTATTTCTTATCAATACACAATAAATCTCTTGAATGCTCTTGCTGTTCTTCAGCTCACTATTAACACTTTTAGTACTTTCTCAGTTTTACAACCGTAAATAAAGTAATAAATAACTGTTGGCTTCACGATAATGGATAATTTCCTTCTTATTTGGTACGGTTCTATGATTTTAATAGATTTTCTTAGCGCCATTAGTGCCCAAAGTGCCCGGCAAATAAACAAACTAAAAAAAGAGAACTGCGAAGAGCTTTATATTTCTATACAATGAGGTAGAGAGCAGATTAAACTTCTTTATATAATTTTCGAATAGAAATTACATTGGAGAATCCAACTTTTTTTTCAATCGAACTCCAGCATTATTGCAAGAGTTTCTTGGTGAAGTAGAGGTCTGTCGTTTGGTGGATACAAATTGTTGAACTGAAGCACAGAGATGTATTCGTGATATTAAAAAAAAGGTTTTGGCCGTTATTAGGAACTATTCGAAAAAGGAAGTTTTTGGCTTTCTGCTTCTTCATCTTGATACGAAAAGTGTGGGAACCTTCTAAAGATGGAGAGAAGTAGAAAGCCTAAAACTTTCTTTTCCGAAAATTAACTTTTCCTTAAAATATACCCCCTTCAACTTAGATGTGATGAACAATTTCATGAATTAAAAATTAAATGTATCATTCCAATCGATGTATGTTTGAAAGCTTACCTTCCAGACACCTCTTTTGGTCTGGCGATGCGACATACAGCTCTTTGCAAGCACAAACATTGTTTCCGCACCGAGAAAATTCTATGTTGCAGTCACTGTTTCTGCTACAGTTTGCTCCTATTCTTGTGACGACTGTTATTGATTTCTCCGTACATAAATTGGTTCCATTACAGTTACATATATAATCAATGCAGGTTGCATTTTCTAAGTGTTCACATTCTTCATCGTCATAACAGGGTACTATGGCTGAAAAAATCAACTTTTCATCTCATCATTGTAACTGATTTGTATATCAACCATAATCATATATCATATACTATTCCCTGAGAAACATTTTTTGTGGAGGGCTCAATAATTCTTACAGTTTTTTTAAGTATAAAACCTTCCACAAACTCTTTTGATTCAGCTTCGTGTATTTATCAGATTGTGGAAGGTTGTATAACCAAGAGAACAGTAAAATATCAAATAGAATTTCAGTCCTATAGTCCAATTTCAAAAAGGGTGTAGTGATAAATCACAAAACAGGAATAATTCCAATAGCAGTAAATAAAGAAATGTTGTCTCATTAATGTAAACTTCTCCTCA
The DNA here is from genome assembly GCF_000500325.1 of Leptinotarsa decemlineata. Lineage (NCBI taxonomy): Eukaryota > Metazoa > Arthropoda > Insecta > Coleoptera > Chrysomelidae > Leptinotarsa > Leptinotarsa decemlineata. Next base: position 13,498 of record NW_019293178.1, read on the forward strand.
AGTATGACGTTGGTAATACACATTTTACGGGAAAGTTGTCTTACATATATAAATGAACTATAGTGAAGAATTCAGATCGATACGAATAATTACCAAAATGTGAAGCAAAAAAATTGGTATCGATTGCAGTATCGTGAGGCGAAGGCTTGTCTTGTTGAAAATATATTTTTTGAACTCCAATAGTGGCATTAGTTCAATTTCATAGATGTTCGTTTCGACATTTCGGCATCTTCAGGTTAAAATACTAGTGAATTTTGTTATAACAGTAACTGACATATTCGACAAGATAATTTCCTCAATGTCTTTATCACATCACCACAATGATAGAAGATAACTGTCAGTAAATCAATCTGATGATGACAATAGACCGAAACATATGTTGTTATCAAAAGCAAATATATATTGAGAACAGTTTCAATTTGATCAAGACTATTTGTCAAGTATCGAATCCAAAGGAATCCAAAGAAATCTAAAGGAACAGCTGGTTGGTATTTCAAAAGATTTTGAAAGAAACCTATGACCTTATCGAAAACAATGAATTTTATATATTCTCAGCCATCTATAAGATGAAATATATGAGGAAAAAAATTTAATTAGAGCTCAGAGAGAACATAAGAATAAATCATTTATTGTCATAACATTCATAAACACAAAAAACTACTTACAATAAAAACAATGAATAAAATTAGGTATTGTAATCATGACAAAAACTAACACTAGCAAACATTTGATGGCGTTCATTTTTTATTTGTCGGTCTGGCGAGAATTGTAGCAACACTAAAATATGGATGGTGCCACGTATTTCTATCCATTTTTTGATAAAAACGAAACGGTTTTTATAGCATTCAAAAAAGAAGTCCACTGAACAACTGCCTGGAAATATAATTAACAGGGTGATGATGAATTGAACTACATACTAAATAATGAGTGAAGCTATAAATTTATAGTCAGTGTCACCCATTTGAAATGGAAGAACTCTTATGAAACATATACAGGGTCTTCCAATAGGGACTTCCGCACAATTGGCCTTTCGCTACCCAACGTTTCTAAAAATTCTATTTGTTTCAATTTCCCAATGAATGTTTTGTATTATGCACTACTGGCATACTATGGACACATTGAAAGTCGTATTTGATGTGGTATCATACTAAGGGGAATGTCTGTAGACAATCAGCGAATATTGATTTTGCAAAAACAGTGATTGAGAATAATTTTCAACCTATCCCTAACAGAGAGTTGAAGGGAAATACGCACTGAAAAGAGAATATTGACTCTCATAAGTTGTATGTGAACGAATGTGTTATTTGTGTTAACGAAAACATGTCATTATTCAAAACTTTTGATAGAAATCATTATCATTTTGCGATGCTCAATCCGAATCCCAAAGAACCATAATTAAAATCTTCCTTTTAATGCCGAGTCCTAGTACATCAGTTACCTAGATACTCTAATGTAATAACAACACCCTGGGGGGTATTATTCAATTCTTCAGAGTTTCTATATTAAAGTCTATAACAAATCTATTATAGTAAATTCTGGGAACATCAGTGTGAAAATCGGAAACACTTCTTTTATTTATAAATTGCCACAATTGTTCTGACGCAGACTAGTAAAATTTAATTAATGTCATGTAAGCAGAAGAATTTATAAATTACGAGCTGAAATAATTATCGAAATTCATTGGTGTAACAGGCGGTTAGATTGAGGATTTCATCTGAAATAGGCTTCGATTTTTTGAAAAGTTTGATTTCATGTCTCCTGAATTACTGATAAAAATATCTTCAGCAGTAGTTCCCACAATTAGTTTCTTTTTCAATATTCAATATAGATCAATCTTCAGGTGTCTCAGCTACTTTCACTTCAAAGGTTGACTTTGAAGAATACGTAATGTTTCTTTACCAAATTTTTCATTTTTTTCTCTATATCGGAACCTATTTATTGTTTTTGAGTTTTCTATAAATATGGGTTGTTTCAACAACCAGATGTATTTATCATAACTCAGGAAGAAATTTCAATTCATTTTTGATGACGTCCTGTATTACAAAAAACTATGCATAGAATTTTATTATATCCATAGTAACTTTTGATCAGTGAATCGGGAATGACATTTCAAGCAGTTCAATTGAATGGTATTCTGCACAAGGAGTATTCTCGACTACATGATTGTTGTTCTATAAGTTAAATTTCAACGCTTTCTGGTGAAATGCTATTCAAACCATCTCATACATTTTAGAGATCTGATAATTTAAAACTCGTTTCTCATCTTCGAAAAATCCTATGAAATTTTCTAGGGCTCAAAGATTGATTCTTAATCGCAAGGTGTTTATATTATATATTAGCCCAGTTTACGACCCACGACATTAATCTCAACACAAAAGATAATTTTGTATTCCTGGTAAAAATAACTGAGATCATAATTTACACCCCAGAAGTATCATGGCGAACTGATTAAAAAATGGTGATGAAGACGTAATGGGACAACAAAATGCATGCTTCTTTAATAAGGCCACAAGGCCAAACATAATATATAATCATTCTTTCGTAGATAAGCAGACAGTTTGAACATTTATTACAACTATCAACTGGAGATTCATTGTTCAATTTTTATCGCTCAATTATTCGGTAATGAGTTTGAGACGAACTTATTTATTTAACTTTTCTACGGGGTGGCCTCACTAATTCACGCCTGAAACTGAAAATAATTCACAACACAACAAAGTTTTTGTTTCGGGGTTGAAATTAGATGATTTCAATGTATTTCCACGTGTTAAAACCGAAAGTGACCATAAAAATTATATATTAGCTCTTGTTTTCAAGATATAGTATCATTATATTATATATATGTATATCTCAGTACAGACAGCGTCAAAAAGATTTGCTTCCTTTTTTTGAGAAAAAAGAAAACCTTGTAGTTTGTTCTGACTGTATATTAGTACCGATTTTCGTTGTTGTAAATTATATCGTGGGTACTTTTCTGAAGAGCACGTGAATTCATATTCTGTTTACATATTCTCCTACTATCATAAAAACTCGTTGATTGTTTCATAAATAAAGTTTCAGTTGAGGCTAATGACTTCGTTTCACTTTAATTATCCTAAATCTCACAGAAGTTTCCCTTAAGGGGTACGACCATACGTGGAAGATTATCCTTTGATAAAGTCTGTCACGTTGAAAGAAGGCCATTTATTATAATTATTATCAAATACTTGCTGGGATCCACATGTTCCTGAGGTAAACGATCCGCGACCTATCCCTCCGGCGCCACTGCTGATATTCTCCTCTCTCGTGGCTTGAAACATAAACATACAAGTGCGGATAACCATCTGAAACATTTTTTCGTTCTGTGTTTGTTTTTGCTCCGCTCAATTAAGCATCAAATAATCATTTTATGTGTATTCTAAATGAGGGCGATGCAAACTTGGTTGTTGAACCTGCAGTAGTAATAGATGGGAACACTGTTGGACTTCTATTTTGAAACGGTGTAAGTCTAGGCGCCGTACTACACGCATCCATGCCATTATACAGAGTATCGCTGCCAGAAGGAAGTGCATTCCAGGTTTTGTGACATTGACTAATATTGGCATTGACTTATATGAATAGCACCTGGCAGCAGAAATCAAGTTCTAGTTATACTTTCAAAAACATACTTTCAGATGTATTGAACGGGGAAATATTTTCTAGGGGAAATATTTAGGGACTTTTTTCCCATTTGAAGACGGAAAAGTGGGTACGAAACCAAGAAGCTTCATTCTCAAATCCCAAATGTTTTTTAGTCATTAGTCTCCTACTTACTACTACTACTACTACTACGACATGTGGTAACACTGTTATATTCTAAATCATAACAGGTATGAAAAAGACCACGGAATGAAAAAATGAGGCTTCTATCATGGGAAATAATACAATGGTCAAAAAAATCACGGGCATTTTCGCCCTTTTCGAGTTATACAGGAAAAACTGAAAATGCTGTTTCTATTTGTACATCACTACAATCTGTACATGAACCATACACAATGTCACAGTGATTGAAATGGAACAATATCAATATCATAGTATCTTAGTGTCTGACATGGACTTCATAAATAAGAATGTACGTCTGTGCCCTAACACATTTTACATGTCATCAATAACAGAAAATGACCTCTTAGAATCAATTCTCAGCTTGAAAAATTCAACATCCCTTGACATGGATGAATTCATTAATACTTTTCTGAAACAAATTGGTCCTTGAGGAGTGCCTAGAAGATGACAGTACGACCAGCTCTCGAAAGCGCTCGCAGATAATTAATAGAAGATAATAGAAGAAGATAGAAGATAAATAATAGAAGCTTCATATCTTCTATTGATTATTTGCGAGCGCTTTCGATAGCTGGTCGTACTGTCATCTTCTAGGCACTCCTCAAACTGAACTTTTCATCCTGTCGTCTGCCTCTTTACACGGTCCGAACGTCTCAACTCAGGTATTTCAGGTACTTTAGGTAAATTTGCCTGTATTTGTACTGCATCAGGTACGATTCTTTGTGTTAGATCTTCTCTAGGAATATGTATGTATAGTTAGTATTTATAAATAAATATATGCTTTTGACGACTCTTCTCCAATTATTGTACATTGTAACATGTTTGCAACAAAAGAAATGAAAATGAGTTTGAATACTGTATAGAAAAAAATGTTTGATAAAATTTGATTTTATTATTCAATATAGTTGCCTTATAGGGCAATACAACGATTATAGCGGTCATATAATTTTTCAATACCATTTTTTTAGTACCATGTGTATTCCCCCTCAAAATAGGTCTCAGTTTCGACGATTATCATCCCTTCATCGGTGCTTAATTTCTTTCCAGTGAGAATTCTCTTGAGGTCTGAGATCAGGAGAATACTCTTTTCCGTCATTCCGTCATTGAAATATTTATAAAATAATAGACAATTTTCAAAAACTTCCGGTTCAGCTGCTGTTTTGTATAAAAATTAGTTACTGTTTCTTTAAAATTTGTCAACCGGAAGTTTTAAGTGGAATATCTGCATGAGAAATGGATATCTCACTTTCTGCGAAAGAATGAGAGATTGAAGAAAAATTAAAAATGGAAAGAATCCCACCATTACACATTATAATTTTCTTCTTTTCATTTCCTTGATCACATCATCTAAAACGCCCTTAGTAGTTTCATGATGACTTGCCATAACTTCTGAATAGGTTAACTAAATAGATGACTAACCAGATCCACCATATTTCAAACTACATAATGAGGAGCACATAATATGTCCATTCAATGTTAAAGAGTAGAAATAACGAGAGTTATATACAAATTAGTTTGGAACCCTGCAACGCCGGCGTCGACGTCAATATTAATATAATTGTAATTTATTCGTGTTGTTGGAGTAAACTATTTCTTTATATTTCATATTTATTGGTGAACATCATCTTAAGTTATCTCTATGCTAGCCGTGGTAACCAGTTGTAATGAAAATGTAACTTCTGTAGGGACGGTTTGATTTAAGTGTTTAATAAACAGTGTGATGGAATTATCAAAGTAGGCATGAAAATTAAAATAATTTATAGATTTATCAGGTTTGGTGTCTCGTAAAAGGTTTGAAAATCGACTATGGGGTAAATATATGTTTAGAAAATAAACTACGAAATGAATTATTTGAACTGAATTGAAAATTGGTCCAACTTATACAGTCCGTTTTTAGCTGACCCCACTACACTATCTCAGACACGGTAAGACCTACAAGGCCGGTTAAGTTGGACAAAAGTTTCCTAATTTGGGGAACTAGAATAATTTTTCCCAGTCGAGTCGTTATTCACAAACAACTAGAATTGTCAAATTTTTTTTGCTCTACAGCTTCCATTTCGAATTATATAAAACAAGGCAGAGGAACTATTAATACTGTTTCTTAGTTTTTATGATCTGATATGAGACAATTTGCAATGCGATGTTTCTTTCATTACATTTCTTCACCAACTTTATTTTTTGAATGTGTTAAAATCTCCTTCCCAACAGCGATGAAACTGACAGTGATAAAACTGTCAGCCACTGTCAAGTAAGATTTTCACTAGACACGCAACACGTGTTTCGAAATGCAGTAGCTTCTTCAAGCGATTTCCTAGTAAGAAAAGAGAATTTCATATTCTGTCTAATGATGTGAAAATATATGGAATTCTTTTTAACATTTTTGACTTGGGTTAGTTTCTAGTTGAACCGAAATAGGTTTTCAACAGTTTTTTCATCAGAAATATCGGATGCAATGAATTATACCAGTCGTGTCAGAGATATAGCCCACGATAACAATGTGTCATAGAAATAAGAATCTTGTTTTTTTGAGCTTATTATTATTATGAAAATGACTGGTGGGTTGATAATACTTTTCTGGTAGATAAGAATAAACACTTGACTGTTCTGAGTTTAAATTTACAGGGTAAAAATCTGATTGTTTCTCGAATGTAATCAAGCCTTTGGAACAAAGTTGAGGCTGTTGGAAAATCAGGCAAAAAATGAAACTTTGGATCATTTTCCTCGTTTGAAATCATTTGGCACAGTGAACCAAAAAAACTTGGATCAATATTCTCAACTTCTGCAAAATCTGATAACGGAATTCAACAATCATCTTGGAGGCTTCCACAAAATGAATTGAATGGATTTCCTGATTTTCAACAATCCATTCAATTTTGAAGCTTCACAGGCACCAATCGGACCCAGAGTTGAAAAAGCATGCAGCACACATTCTGTGCATGTTTGGTAGTACCTATTGTTTGTCAAAAGAGGGGTCAGGTATCTGGATCCTCGAGCTCAAAATAATTATCCTCTTCTATAACTTTGACATGATTTTTTACAACCGTATATTATATACTAAATAATTAAATGAATAAACTGTCACTAATTTTTTTATCTTGCTCGCCTACACATTCTAAATTTAATGTATGGCCCTCTGCAAAATCGAGTTTAACACCTCTGAATTATACCTTCGTTTCGAATTTCGTTGTCACCCGGTATACAGATGAAGAAATGTCGAACCAAAATTAAAGTGTAGCTGAATTTCAAATAGTAAATGGACAGCTCACGCGTATTATTGAATTATCATTTTTATGGAAGATCAATGATATTGCAGCTTTTCTTGGGAGAAAGATCTCTGAATGTTAATCTTCCGAAAGCTATTATTGAAATCAGGAAATCTCCAGACAGCAGGTTGTAAAGTTGATCTCATAATCTAGGAGGATATGTATCGGTCTCGCAAGTGATTTTTAGACATGTTTCCAAGATGACAAGGTGCGGGTATGCCGGCAACTTGTATAATTTTAACTATACACTAAGAAAAATTAACAAATCATACATTTTGCAGACGTTTCCATTTCTTTAACATTGATGCCGCGTATATTCGAGGCCGTTTCTATAGTTATTTGAATGATTTGCTCATATCCGTATTTATTTCAAATCTACATTGTAGATCTCATTAAAAGTGAACTAATTGTTTTCATTGTCTAAAATGAGGGATATTTTTGAAACCCGAGAGATTTGAACAATATGAAGATATGCCATTGAATATGCAAACAATAAAAATTAGAAATTCTGTTAAAATATGAAGTTACTGAAATAAAACTATGGATCTCACGTGCCAGGAATTTCACGTGAATATCGCACAATTATTAGTTTCTAAGGGTTGCGTTCGTATGGGAATGACAGCTGGTTGATAGAAAAGCCCATTTTAGTTGAAAAAATATTCATGTTATTAGCAAGAATATGAACATGAACATGAATACGAAATGTTCAACAACGATTGATTAATGGAGTTTAATCTTGAGTTCAATCATTTGGTGATCGAAACACGTGTCGAAGTGTTAAAATAATGATTTGGTGTTGGAAGAAAACTCCCAAGTATTCATTACTACACCAAAGGTTCCAAACAGTGCATCACAAGAACGAACGATTAGTTGAAAACCAGTGCCCAAACAACGCTTTCATGATTCAACATCAGACAGCGCTGTTTCGACCCACTACATGCCTCATTGGTGGTGCTAGGCTGAACCACAAATGCGTTGCTATTGGTAAACTGGGTATATTGCTTTTAAGTGCTTTAAGGCCGCTGATTTTTTGGGGTAGCTTCTTCAGGAGTTCATACATCTTGAGTTTATCTTCATTGACTGGGTATTACGACTCCGTGATAATACCTGTACCTGAATTAGGTGAATTGAAAATACCATTCGTCGACCCTTTTCTACCTGCCGCCATACTTTTTGTTCAATGGTTCTTCAGCTTTGTTCCCATGGATCTTTCGGTAGTTCCGATGAATACCTTCACATCGGTGTACTGATATACCCCTGTCTTTAGCCAACTTGAGGCTTTGTTGTAACTTCTTAGTGGGTTTAAAAACCGTTATAATGTTTTCCCAAGAGTTTTCCAATGCTGTCTATAACCCTAAGGATATATGGTAGACACCTACGTGCCATCATCTGAGCCTCCTAACCGTTTTGAACCGTGGAACCCTTCAGTTTCATGGCCTTGTTCGCAGTCACTTGAAGATGTTTCAGTTATTCCTCTAGATGCTCTGGTTCACATATTCTTCCAGCCCGTTCAGTTGGGATAGAGATGACTTCACTCTTTTGACTGGGATGGTGGTTTAATAATGCATGCAGCTACCTATTCGTGTGCGTGGGTTTTCGGTACCCTTTGTGGGTTAGTCTAGCACCAAATCGTTCGATTCAGTCTCCATGGTAAATTTGATGCTGGGGTCTTGAGCATTCAGGTGATCTAGAAAAAGGTTAGGAGCGTCCCTTACATGTTTTCAGATGACGAAAGTGTCATCCTTGCAGTTCCACATGCAAACAATACACTGTAAAGGTGAAAATTATATTCATTTAAGAGTGGCCAGCAAAAATAATCATAGTTAGCTATGGGAAACAATCAGAAAATCATATCCTACTATAACGTGTCATTTACTGATCACAATAATATTTGGTAAATAGCAATGAAGCCAGCAATTCATGGACATGACAGTTAATTTGATTCATTAAAATATTAATTGAAAAAATATAAATTGGATTTGTTGACTAACTCAACTCAAGGCGTCGATTGCGTTTCCTTCAAACCGTTCCATGAGTAGAATATCCACTCAACTAAGTGGACATTTCATCGCCACGCCATCCTCCATTGAAAAGAACTATCCGTGAGGCATGCTCTGAAGAGTCCAACGATATCACTCGGAAACAAGTGAGCTAGCTCCCTCAGAGAACCTTCCAGTGGGACATTGGTAAACAAGGTCACAACATCGAAGCTGACCAGAATACCTGTCGGCTCAAGTGTTAAGATCCTTTATTTAACTAACGTAGTCTGTCGAATCCTTGACGTAGGAGTGTGTCTTTTGTTGGGTTTATGTACCTTCGGAAGACCGTAGAGCCTGAGTGGAACGGCTTCACTTCTGAGAATGGTTCTCTGTACGGTTTTCGACAGTGAGGAAGATGAGGTACAGGTATTAGCACACACCACAACTTGAACACGGTTTACGCAGTCGTAATACCCACTTATCGGAGATGAACTTAAGATGTTTTAACCTCTGAAAAAGCTAGCCAATCGCGCAGCGAAACGTCAGAAAGAAATTCCAAAAATTGACAGTTATCAAAAGCGTTTGTTTGTTAACGAATAACTTAATTTTTGTAACTATTGTTTTTATTTGAAGGTCGCCACTTTCACCAGTCATATATATGGAGTGGTTTGAAACTCTGAGCATTGAAGAAGCCCACAAGAAACATCATGCCTGCTTGAGATACGTTGACAAAACCTTCATTATATGGAACCATGGAAATACTGAACTAGACGCCTTCCTGAAACACATCAACAGCATCACTTTCCATCACTTTCACAATGTCGAAGAAAGTCCACAACGTTTGGCCCTTCTTAGACGTATTGATGAAGAGGACCGACACTAAGTGGGAAACATCTGTATACCGAAAACACGAGACAGTATCTGAACCACGAATCCAACCAGCATCAATAGACTAAAAGAGGAACCATCAAGACTCTAGTAGACTGTACTTTTGGGCTCTGTAATACGAAGGAAGGTCTCGAGAAGGAACAAAAATTATCTTCAACTGAATGGCTACTCCAAAGCGATAGTGGAACAGACTTTGGCTAAAAGACAGCAGGAACCGCGCACTTTCCTACATCAGAGGATGATGGGAAAGGATAAGAAGAAATAGATCCAAGTACAGCATCGGAACCTGCTTCAGATCCGGTAACACTATCCGTAGCAGCCTCACGAAAACCAGGCCACCAAACACGGACTGCGATGCCAAGAATTGCATTTACCGGATACCCTGTGAGTGCGGAAAATCCNAATAGTTTTCATCTATTCTTTTTTTATTTATTCCTTTTTACTTGTTTCAGGGATTTCAAATCATTTTATATAGTAGAAAATGGAAGTCCGAACTAGTGAAATTCATCACGAAACATTGTCAATCACATTCAAACATACTGTTTTCATGATCAATGTCTGGTAATAGAATTATGAAATCTAAATTTTACCCACTCTGTGGTACTCACAAATATTTTTTTTTAGGTTTCCACCAGGATATTTTGAAGTTCGCATTCCATTATGAATACAGAACTAACAATTCTCATGTATCAGTTTACATTATCACCAGAAATATTACTCTCCGCGAAAATTCCTATTTCAGTTTTTTGTATACAAATATACCACACGGCTCAATGACTCGTTTATTTGCGATTATTTTCATCTGCGGATGTTGCAATCTATTTGTAAGTCAAAGCTTGTACAGGTTTGCATTGTACTTTCGTGTAATCATTATATTCGGAGAAAAACAAGTTGCTGAGTGAATAATTAATCAGATTTTGATTTCATATAATAAACACGAATGTATCGTTATGTGAGCGGTGCCAACAAAAGCAGTTGAGGATTTTGGATGAAGGTGGGATGAATCGATAAGAGAATACAACGTCAAAACTTTCAGCACTATAAATATGAGTTTTCCTTGTATTAGAGACACAATAATAATGTGAATTGAAAGGGTTATATTTTTAGGAATGATTAATTTCTGGGGAAGAACGTTTTTGGCTTTCTACTACTCCATCTTGATACAAAAAAATGTAGGAAACTTCCAAAGAAAGGAAGAAAGCAATCAATTTCACAAGAAGTAATTCTGTACACAGATGTGTAGAACATGCAAAAATAAACTGGAGGAAAAAGCCCTCCTGAAACAGCTACTTTCATAAAAACATTGAATTACACGAAAGAAATATACTTTCAAAACGCCACACCTTTCTCTAGTCAGTTTGTATTTCAAACATTCATTATGGAATTGAATCTGATATCATTCACAGGATTCCCAACTTTTTTTGTATGAAGATGGATTCGTAGAAAGCCAAAAACTTTCCCAAAAATTATAATTTACTTCTGTACAACCCATTTTGAGTTTCAGCTTCTGAAAAGTACGGAAAAAATGTATGAGAATTATTCATACGTAATTGATGCTTTATTTCATATGAAAAAGCGGCATTCCGGAAGAGTAGACGTTATGAAACTGTTGGTGTAAGTAGTTTACATTCGTGAACTTGATAATTAGAGGCAGTTTATCGCGAGGGTAGACTCGATGATACATTTACAACTTCTTAATGAGTTTTCCAATAAAAATTAATTGCTGTTTATTTATGTAGAAATCGAAAGTATGTTATGTAGAGTGTACATGTAATGTGCGTAAACTTTTTTTCTTGTGAAGTCAGAGGGAAGTAACCATTTCATTCGTAATCTGCTTGATACTCTTGATGGTAACAACTTCTTCTTTCTCCACTGTGATTTTTAATAATAGTCACTTCCACAGTAAATTGGAAGCCACCATTCTAATGAATTTAGTGCTTGTGTTTTGTCCTTGAAAAAAAACATCTATGAATCTTGTATAGTTATGTTAAGACAATTAACAATCGTTACCAAGTTCAAAAAATGTGGTATTAACCTGACAACTTCATATGGTTTTTTTCAAATAATAACATTCAGAGAGGATGATTTCTTTCTCATAGTGAAACCGACTAAATTCAGCCAACAAATGAAGAAGGATTATTGAGAAAACTATATACTAGCTGATTCGCTATTGTTGATATCAAATATCAAAGTCATACGCAGAACAGAATCAAAATGATTGTTCCCAAATTGAAAAAAACCATCAAAAGCACACATTTACAGTTGATGATTATTCATTTACTGATGCAATTATACTATCAGAAAACTCATCACCAAAAAAAGACTTTTAGGCCAATGGATTTATCTCCTAGGAATTAGTTTCTTGGTTAAAAAAGGCATAAGTGTTAGTGCTTCATTATCTTGGTTCACTCAACAACATTGCATTCTTCAGAACACAGATCAATCGTGGTATGGAAAGTATATGTATTCCCAAATAACAGACGTTTTGGAAAATATAGCCTGGTGTGGTGATAATGTTACATGAAGGCAAGCTAGTCGATAATCCCTCAGATATTCTTGATGGTTTTGCAGATTTCTTCAGTGGTTCTTATATAGTGTCAACATCAAGCAGTGATATTCCCAGCTTAGTAATTGAAAACTTCAGTATTGAAGATGTGTATCATACCCTAAAAAAAATAAAGCCTAAATTTACTGTAGGACCGGATCATATTCTAGCATTCATCATTAAAGATTGTGCCTCAGCTCTGGTTGAACCACTAACAACTCTAATTGATATATGCCTGAAAACATCAACTGTATCATCAATATGGAAAATGCCGAAAGTCTGTCCAATTTTCAAAAAAGGAGATAAAAGTGAAATGAAAAATTACAAACCCATCTCTATCATATGCAACTTTTGTAAAGTGTTTGAGATGCTTTTCGAGAAGACAATCTATTGTCATGTCAGCAACATTATTAGCCCCAATCAACACGGTTTCGTAAAAGGACGTTCAACTACCACAAATCTTGTAACAATCACTCAATGTATCGCGAAGCTATATCAATTCCTACATGGAAAATAGAAAACTAATTGTAAAATGTAATGAATGCCAATCAGACATGCATGACGTAACTCTCGGTGTTCCACAAGGCTCTATTTTAGGCCCACTACTCCTTTTAATTTATGTTAATGATTTACCAAATCATATTCAATATGGTGCCACCACTTTGTATGCTGACGATACCACTGTTACTGTGTCGGGTGTTACTGAGGAGGAACTTTACCACAAAACTCAGGTAACGCTTGACGAAGTGTATGCGTGGTGTCAAAGAAATAAACTTATTTTAAACCATGGGAAAACGGTTTTTATGAACTTTAACCTTAGGAGGCCATTAACACCTGGCTGTAATTTTGCTCTATCTGAAACAACTAAGTTCCTTGGCACCTTTATAGACAGCAAGTTAACATGGGAACCACACATTGACCACGTCTGCAAGCTGCTTAATAAAGCTTATTTTGCCATTTTACAGCTTAAAGACACAATTGCCAAACANCCTGGGATAGCGGGAGAATTGGACGTCAGCCCCCATTCGGTTTTGAATGGTTTAAAACGTATTGGGAAGGTCCAAGAGCTCAAACAGTCTCCATCGTCCACTTTCATCTTTGATGATGACTTTTTTTCATTCTGACGAGTTAGAAAGTATTCAAAAACCAAAGTCATCATATACTTTCATCTCTGATGAAGGATTTTTTTCGTTAGCATTTGCATTCACAAATAACTTAAAAATACATAGTTTTGAAAAACAAAAAACACGGTCCAATCTGGCAAACAACTCCTAACCAAGTATTTATAATAATTGGGTTTTTTAAGCCCATTTGTTTCAATATAAAATATATACACCGCAGACAGTGTGGTTGTCTCACTTGCTTTCACACAGAGCCTGTGTGAAAAAATTCTTCAATCCTGGCGATCCTGATCAGGATAATGAGGTAAACTGTTGAAATTTTTCTATTGTCACCAATTCTCAACGAGTGGACAAAGTTAAAAAATGAATCTGTCTGTTTAATGTTAGTCAAATCGAGTCCAAAAAAAGTTGGTTACAAACAAACATACAAGTGTAGCAAATAAAAGTGTGTTGACAACAGGCCACAATACCGAGCCTTGAGGCAGTCCTATTCCGACTGACATTTATGTGTTTCTTTTTTCGGATTCAAGTAAATACCCATGAGTGGCAATCATCTGCAATTTCCCCTTTCTTCCATTTTATCTCCCTATTATTCAATCCAATTTGCAACTTTCTCATATAATTTTCAGCTTTCTTACATCTGCCTCATTTCTCAAATGTTTGTATTTTCAATTGTTCGAAATTGTTTATCAAAAATATTTTGTTATTGTGAGAAATACGTATTTTAATATATTCCTCATTAATATTTCAGTCATTTTTCACCACAAACATTTTTCGTGGCATGAATAAAAAAATGGTCAGCGAAACTNAGTTTTGGCATTCTACTTCCCCACAAAAAAATTTGAGGGTCTTCCAAAGGAAGATTGAGAAGTAGAAAGCCAAAAGCTGCATTTTTCTAAAATTAAACTTTCCTAAAGATACAACCCTTTAAATTTAATCAAAATTTTATGTTTTGAAAATTTTACTCCCAACAGAAAAGAGCTTGTTTATTGTAAAAAATTCTCTCTCTCTGTAGAAATTCTGAAGTCACCGTTTTACTAACAAATTTGAACCAGTAAAATAGTTATCATTATAAAAAATCACCCCAAGAATAGAACTTAGGCATCGCTAATGCAGTTAACAGAAATTCAATCTAGAAAAAGATTCTACTGTTCCTTCCACAGCAGCATATTAAAAACTGATTGTAGTTATTTATTCATATACGACTTTCTCTGTAAATTGAACCTTTTAAACCACGAGTCTAGTTACTAAGAGAGAACTTTTCTATATCAGTAAACATAAATTGTACATTAACTTTGTCGAATGATAAAGAACACTAAAATAATAAACTCTTTTCCAATCGAGAGTACGGTTTAAATAATCAAAATACTTATACATGGTTTTCTACAATGTTCCTCTATGAGGGTTATATATGAAGTAAAATATAAAAGTTTGTTATGGACATTTGACCTAATTACTTTTCATTAATCATTCAAATAAATCCGAAATTTCAGAAGTTCATTTCTGCAATATCTTCATTATTTGCTGAAATTTTATAAATATGTTCATACTGAAAATGTTTCTGAAAATGTTTAAAGAAGTGATATACAGGATGCAGCTCAATTATACAGGGATAAATACAGGGATCTGTATTTTTCAAAGAACTTTTTGTTTGCTATTGTTCATACATTATTGAAAAATCAAATTAGTTCTGATATTCATATTCTCGAAAGTCTATACCTCTTACAATCAGGTTATGAAAGCAGAAATCAACCTGAACTTGTTTTTGTATCAAAGTGAATTCAATTTCATTCACCAAATTAATTTTTGAGATAGTCTGTATAGATTGAAAGTGTCTTATCTTGATGTTGTCAAGGATTTCATTGACTTTGAGATGATCGCTTTGTTGAAACTGAATTCACCTTATTAGACAATGAATAGTGCAGTGTTCTGTTGAAGATAAGAGTCTTATTGACCAAACGTGCAGGTCATAGCTGATGAAAAAACTTATATATATATATATTGTTAAGTCAATGGATTCAATAATGAGAAGTGAATTTTTTAGTGGAAAACACCCTCCTTCACTTTTTTACATATACAACTATAATAGACTTTAAACCAAGTATTTATAATAATGGGCTTTTTTAAGCCCATTTGTTTCAATATAAAATATATACACAGTCGCAGACAGTGTGGTTGTCTCACTTGCTTTCACACAGAGCCTGTGCGACAAATATCTTCAATCCTGGCGATCCTGATTAGGATAATGAGATAAACTTTTAAAATTATTCTATTGTCACCAATTCTCGATAAGTGGACAAAGTTAAAAAATGAATCTGTTTGTTTAATGTTAGTCAAAATCGAGTCCAAAAGAAGTTGGTTACAAACAAACATACAAGTGTAGCAAATAAAAGTGTGTTGAAAACAGGCCACAATACCGAGCCTTGAGGCAGTCCTATTCCGACTGACATTTATGTGTTTCTTTTTTCGGATTCAAGTAAATACCCATGAGTGGCAATCATCTGAAATTTCCCCTTTCTTCCATTTCATCTCCCTATTATTCAATCCAATTTGCAACTTTCTCATATAATTTTCAGCTTCCTTACATCTGCCTCATTTCTCAAATGTTTATATTTTCAATTGTTCGAAATTGTTTATCAAAAATATTTTGTTATTGTGAGAAATACGTATTTTAATATATTCCTCATTAATATTTCAGTCATTTTTCACCACAAACATTTTTCGTGGCATGAATAAAAAAATGGTCAGCGAAACTTGAAGTGAAAATTAGGAATTTTCAAATGTTCTGAGCGCGAATTTACAGACCCCTCCACTTTTTCGTCCTACGAACACGTACTTTGTCTATGAATGAATGGCTCTGAGAGAGTAAAACCGATCAGTCGTGTGCTACCACTTGAACGTTGAAGTATCATATCAGTGCCGCAGTGAAAAGCGCGAACTGCAGGATCTTTAAATTGACTCAGAAATATTGAGGTATGTTTTTAATTCCATAAACCTCCGCTGATATGTTTTTTATTTTCATAAAAAAATGTTATTAATTTTTAAACTATTTTTCATATCAAATGATAAATATTTGATATGAAATCGCATGTCAAAAGGTAAGACCTCGTTAAACTTTGGCTTCTCAAACCTTCTGAAAAAACTATTCGCCATAAAATTGCTAACATTTCCCGAAAATATAAAGAACAGTTTCACTTAGAATTTGAAATAGTTTTCATTTTGTCATCAACTGATTCAGTTGAAAAAATGACAAATATCAAGAATGAGGTACTTCAGAAAATTGAGAGTTATATTTTGAGGTACAGAAAACATACGTAGATTTCATCATTATTTATTCTGATAATTCGAATTCAGTTTGTTTTTACATATATGGTTTGTAAACAAAAAAACACCACCCCAGNCTTGATGTTGTCAAGGATTTCATTGACTTTGAGATGATCGCTTTGTTGGAACTGAATTCACCTTATTAGACAATGAATAGTGCAGTGTTCTGTTGAAGATAAGAGTCTTATTGACCAAACGTGCAGGTCATAGCTGATGAAAAAACTTATATATATATATATTGTTAAGTCAATGGATTCAATAATGAGAAGTAAATTTTTTAGTGGAAAATACCCTCCTTCACTTTTTTACATATACAACTATAATAGACTTTACAAACAGGTGGCATGTGAGTTCATTATCAAATAATTATACAAGTACAAATAAAATTCAAAATACTTCCAGCAAAGGCTAGAAATTGCACATCAAAAGGTAAGATCTTGTTAAATTTTGACACTGAAGATAATTTTGTTGATATCTTCAATATTACCTTTTCGTTTTCTGCTTTTCAACATGATCGTCCAATACTAGGAATACTAGGTTTACTTTTCGTCAGTTATCTGATTCCAAAAATGATATTTCTCAACCAATATGAAACAGTTAGATGAACTACTACTTCGCTGATGAATGCTAGTAGCTGAAGAAATTGGTCAAAAGTGACTGGTCAAATTATAATGAGGAATCATCGATAAACGAAGCAGTCCGCTATGTCTGAAATTTCGAAACAACGTCGATCATAAACAAGTCAGTGAAATTGGAACAGTATCGCTTGATCTGTGTTATTCTTCTTATTATAAAATTGAGATGAGGATAATAGCCTGACATTTCGTAGCAGGACCAGAAAGAAAGCTATTCTCGATTACATTTACCACAGAAATCGTTCAAGCCTGGAATCTTTCTGCATCAGTACTCAAATCGGGTATTTTTCGTGTCTGAAATCAAACTGATCGCAGTGAATATACTGAAACCGTCAACCGGTGGTCTGAAGATATGTTTAAGAAACACTTCACTGTGAGATTTCCACCAAACAGTTTCACAAAAACGCAGCACGTGTTTCGCTATTCAATAGCTTCTTCAGGCGGGTCGATCTAAGGATATCTCCGAAGATTCGGGAATAATAACGCTGTATGAATATGAAAATTTGGATTCAATCATATCTTGCTTCAATTCTGGTAGAACTGAAAAAACTAGAACAACTGTTTTGAAATTCACTCGCATAATATACAGTGCATTTCTTCAATGCCCCCCCCTTTTATTTGTTGAACGGGTCAACTCAAAAAATTGAAATTAGGAATAATGAAATAAATACATTTATACTTTATTTTGAAGTAAAATTTACAGATGAAACTTTCAAGATGGCGACTGTGCGCCATCTTGGAAAAAAAATTAAATGGAAATCAATAATTTCCATTTGGACTTCCGGAGCCAGGGTTTCAATGTCAGAATCAAAAGGATTTTGAAAAGCTTAATTTCATTCGCAATGACATCAAAATCTGAAAAACGAGTATCAAAATTTATCTTCAAAGCACTCAAAGTTTCGATTGCAAAATTGACGGGAAATTCAGTCTCTGTAGTGTGGCTGAATATTTCACATGTTTCAAAATGTGTGAAACATTTTTTACGTAATTGCGATTGAAATAGTATTATTTTCTGCCTGAAGGATTTGATATTGGTGTATAAATCGGGGAGAAGCTGATTTTCTCCTTGCAATCTCAAATTCAGTTCNTAAAGTAGGACAAAATTTGTATGAAAAGGAATAATTTTTAGTACTTAGTCATACTATTGGACCTATTTTTCAAAGTTTGAAGCACGTACGACAGAGAGTAAATTGTCAATATAAGTAATGAAAATTATGAGAGAAATATCCGGATCAATTCGTCCATTAATTCATTTTCAGATACTCAAAAAAAGATCGAACAATAACATTCGGATGATTGAAATCAACGTCAAAATGGACTATTTTATTTCAACGCAAGAATCACAAAAAGAAGATGATCACAGCATTCTTGTCTATACTCATGCTGTAGGTGTAATTGCTGTTTTGGAGGGTACAGACTAATAATTTACAAGTGTTAATTATTCCCTTTGCAGTATTTTATCTCACGGCGACGTCATTTACAACTGTGTGTTACGGGAGATAAAAAAGAAAACTTTTTTGCCTCATTACATAAACAAGTTACTGAAATGATTTCCATAAACTACTGTACCTCAGTGGCGTAGTTGAATAAGTAAACTAGGTTAGGTTAGGTAATTTTCAATATTACATTATTTTGACTACAAGCAAAATTGGAATCGACTTTTTCAACTTTGGATTTGTAGTAATTCCAATTATATTTTCTTTTGTTGTCGGTGGTTTATCTGTAGAAAATAAAAGTATTATCATTACTATAATTACGAATTCTCATTCAACACTTCATAACAACAACATTTCAAACAATCACACCTTACGAAGTGTGAGAAAGAAAACAAAAAAAAATTGTGTGTGACACCTATAATAACATTGTGACCATAGTATCATCTAGTCAACAATGCCTAATTCAAAACCATCGAAAATAATCACTAATTTTGAATGAAACATTTCTGAACGCGGTTTTGAATAATTGTTGTATGGGTATAACTGCAATACAAGGTTATATATAGGCAAATATTTTTCTTGCAATGCTCTTAGGAATTTTGTGGTCTTGTGATTTCATTCATTCATTTTTCGGCCATATAATCTACGTTCCTTTCCATTTCACACAGCAAAACCTGCTCCATGAATATATCACTTTGAGGATTTATAAGATATTCTTAACATATATGTTGAAAGACATTTTTCAGAAATGTTCAGTGCTTTCAGTCTTTGGGTATAAAGATACAGGACCCTGTAGATGACATTTCAGTACGAATGAACAGAATTTCCATTGAATATCCATTAGTACTAGAAGAGTATAGTGCTAGAATATATAAGCCAAATCTGTCAATATTTCCTTTAGTGAAAACATTTCTCAATGTGTCCAAAATATGTTATGAAATGAAGACGGAATTGAAAATAATTTGAAAATATGGGACTGACAAAATTCAACTAGAATTTGTTTTCTGATAGTTGCAATCATATCATTTCTGCTAGAAATTGCCACTCTTCATTTGTCAAAACCACTCCTGTCACCAAAAGTTATTCATTTTTCAAACCAATCACAGAAACTGAATTATCTTTCAAAGTCTAGTTATGCACAAACTGTTCAGAGTTGAATAAGAATTTGATTGAAGTAATCAATGACTGAATGTTTGGAAATCTATCAAACTTATACTGTAATTTTGAATTTATTCCAAATATTATTATTTTCATTTTTCTATTTCTTACTTATGCTATATACACACATCGGAAAAGTCTAGGGATATTTTTAAAAATGGCAATAATTTTTTTTAGATCGCTTTAGGGAAAAAAAGTTGACGGGTGATTATTAAACGAATGTAACTTACAACAAAATTTATTAAATGGTCAAAAATACTGAGTGCGCATATAAGCAAAACTAAAAAAATATGGCTCTCTCAATTGAAACNATGAATGTTTTTTTCTGATTGACTCAGCCGTTACTTGATGAAGATCCATAGTAATTTCACAAATCACATGTTTCGCTATCACAGTACCAGTAGTATGTTGAGAATATTTCAGTGTGTAAAAATAACACATGAAAATTATATCTACATGAAAGGAGAAAATACTACGGGAACATATAACTATAATTAAAGTGTGGCAAATATTAATAAGCTCATCAATTTGAGAAGCAAAAATTTTAAAAATCAGATTTCTTCGGCAACCGTGCGGGAAATATCCACTTTCCGGACATTTTTACATTGATAAACTAGCATTTTTCCGGCCTAGTACAGGAAGTACGTTTTCCTCGGACTAGGCTAGGAAGAACCACATCGTTTTTGTCATTGTAAGTATGAAAATCTTGATGCAGTTGATTATTACCATAGCGGCGAAATAGCGACTCACAGATGTTTGGCGTAAAATTAGTTGGGATTTTGATTTTTGAGAGTTTGCGTAGTTTATGTTCGCCATTATGGCAATTAACTATGGAAAGCAGCAGCAATAGTGAGTTTCAAAATATGCCTTACGAAATTTCCGATGCAGCAGCTGCTGCTACAGGACAATTATTGCCTAAAATTTTGGCTTATTTTCAGTGAAAGAAAATGCTGAAGGTAATTTTAACATCAAAATGCTTTGATTGTAGAATATAAAAATATCAACTGAGTTTGATTTATTTTTAGGTAATAACAATTATTGAGTCATTAGATGCGTGTAGCCGGGAAGAACCAACAGAAATGTCAGTTTATTTAATGAACGACAAGATAGACATGTTGCTTGTGAAATTATCAGATTCTAAAACACACATTGAGAAAACTTTACTTGTAATTGGGCAAGAAAACCTGCTGTTGTATATGCAATATTTTTTTCCGCCATCCCATATTCCACGTGACAGGTTATTTGATAATTACAAAAAAGAAAAATTTTCGATTCGGTCTGTTGGTAAGCACAGTTGTTAAAATTACAGGCCATAGTTTTCGTCGAACTTCAACGACGTTATTTGCTGATAACGGTGAAAACATCACAAAATTGAAAAGACACGGTGGTTGGTAGTCTACCAGTGTCGCTGAAGGATACATAGACAATTCACTCATGAACAAAATTGAAATTGATAAGACCATTCAAAAATTATCAGATGAAAACAATTAATGTAAAACATAAACTTTATTTTTTTGTTCTGACTGCCAAGTATACCAAGTAGTTAAAACAATTTCAATCCTTTCAACATTAGCAATTCATATAAATAATAATACAAATATGAATTCAGAATATTTCTGTTAGTCGACACAGTTTTTTTGGACTCGCAAACTATTGTATAGTCGTCCAAAAAACAGTATTTTCAGGACTTGTTACGTAAATAACTATTAATCTATTCATTTGAAAAAGAGGAAATTGTGAAGGCCTCAACCGCATCGCAAACTTTTGTGGTAAAGCACTTCAATGAAGAAAACTACTAATATTTAGTGTTATCTTTGAATTTTCAGTTGCAGAACATTTTCCATGTTATGAATTGCTCGTTGGCATATAAATATTAGGCTCATGCATGTTACTTTGGTGATGACATTTACTCCAACATGCCAATTATGCATTATCAACTACGAAGAAACTCAGAATGTCCAAAGGGGACAGACAAAAATACGATCGACTCTCAGAAGAGAAAGTTCTCAGTCTTCAAATAAAAAATGATGGTATTTCAGACTTATAATCGTTTTGTATCGAAAATATAGGTAGGCGTCCAGTAAATTAACTTCATTTATTGCCCTGAAAAAATCTTCCATAGTTTCGGATTTAAACCATTCGTTTAGTAGGTGACCACAGCTAACACCACTTGCAACACGACAGCTATAGTATAGTGTTCTTGAACTGTTTATGGCTTTCTTCAGGCCTAATACGCATAATGGGGATTACTCCAATGGGCTCATAAATTATAAAGAACTGGGACTTTTCTTATGAGGATTGTTGAGATTCATACATAAAGAGTACATCAATATGCATGCATATGAGTTATTGATTATGACGACATTGTTGAATTTGAAGTTTCTGCTGGTGGAATGTGAGAATTGCTTGAGAAGTATTATTTTCACGGAAAGGTATTTCAACTACAGGATAATATATGACGAATTATGAACAGAGGACTCTGTAATTATGTCCTCAAATGGAAATTCCTCACGATGAAGTTTTTGATTGAAAAAATTGCAGATACTTTTCCAAAGATACTAATCCAAATCCTTTGATAATTGGTAATTCTACAACCAGAGGCATAGATAGAGATGATTACAGATAAAATCAGTTTTATTTGATGAATTGTACCAAGTCATATAGAAAGGTCTGTAGATATAAAACAAATAACTAAAATATAGAGATGCAACGGTAATTTAGGTAATTAATTGCTTTATTTCGTTAGTATAACTTGAGAAATACAATCAGTAATCACACAATAATTCTACAACTTAGAAAATGAATTAGTACCCATACTGCACTAAGCGCAAATTATGTTAGATGAATACTAATTTCTCCGTATCAAGAGGTAGCACGTGGTTTCGCTGGTCTTCGCAGATAAGGTCAGCTTCAGAAAAATGTTTTTACTTTTCATACTGCTGGAAGGTGGTGAACGATAGATTTTGGAAAACTTTGTTAAATTTGGGTAGTGTTTAGCGTTAGCTGCCTACCAAGAATAATATAATAATCACCCTCTGTCTATACTTTCTATGGCCATTGCTTCTCATTCAAGTGTATTTGACCAGAATCGTCTTGTCCATAGAAGCTTCGTCTAGAGACGCAGCTGTCTTAGCTCCATCTGAAGGCCTTCGGATAAAAATAACACATCCACTATCGAACGGACGACCTCGTTGAATTCGTCTACATCCAGCCTGGTTACTGGCGTCTTTCAATTCAATATTTATTTGAACTCAACGTTATTTTAGAATACATCACTTTTTTGGACTCCGATCACGACATCCACGTGTCATCATTGAGGGCGGAGGGCACAATTGGAGAGGAAGTCAATGAGAGTCACAATTGCGATCAGTTCGCACTGACTTAGGATTAAAACAAGCTCGCATGCTATCGTGTTTCTTTCTTCACGTTGAACCTGGCTAATATTATTTTCATTCGCTACCCCATCAAAGCAACCCCATAACGTGTCATGAGCTTTGCGAGATACCGCTGACTCTGTCTCTTCTTCCTCAAGTTTGTTTTGAAACTCGGGTCTAGGTAGGTTGCAATCAAGTAGTTTGAGTCTTCACTCATGAAGTTGAAATTAGCTTCTAATTCAGCTTTTCAAGAGGCCCGATTATGTGCTAAATCAACGAAAACATCCGTATACGACAACATTTTTCGGTGTGGAGAGTTCTTATTTATTTTAATTACTTTCAGAAGTTTCCCACATTTGTTGTGTAATAATGGAGGAGTAGAAAGTCGAAAAGCTTTTGCCCAAAGAACATGGATAATATTTCCTGTTCTCTTGGTTTCCATTTCCAGTGCAGGTACAGATTCAAATTTTGCGTCAATATTTACTTTTTCCTATTATTTTTCAATTTCGCTTCATCTAATAACTGGGCCAATTATTTCACTCACACTATCTCTTTGATTCTTTCAAATATAAATCATTTTTGACGAAGGAATTTCAATGCTGTGACATATATGCAGAAACTTCATCAATTGTTACGTTTTCCTTGTCTCTTGCGTATTAACCCATCAATCATCTAAAACAAATCAATAGTGAATATCCACAAACAGATTTGTTGGTTTCCATATCAGGATTCGGTCTGAAGACAAAGAAAGAAGTTCCATTCATGTGTCAAGACTTCCCAGAAATTCATGAATTTATTTTTGCCACAAGAATATCATGAAATTGTAGTGAGTTTTTTGTTCAAAATCAATCGAGGAACGGCTACGATGAATTGAATGAGCAAGCTTTATAAATAATCCAAATCCTTATGTATGCACAATATATTCCTTTATTCATGTTTACTCGTTCATGTATATTTTATATCCTTTTTTTGCAAAGAATAAATTTTAGCGTCTATTGTTCCTCATAAAAATAGAAACTTGAATACAGTGATCGTCGATACGAAGGTGTTCTTAGTTCCACAAAAATGGAAAACGCATAAAGACGATACACGATGTTCACATAGTCTGATGGTTTCATTCGAGTTTTTAGAAAATTATCATTTTTTTTCAAGTTTGATATTTTTATCACATTGAACAATTGATAAAAACGTGTTAAAAGGCAAGATTTTTTACAATTGCACTGAATAATAATAATTGTCAATTTCGCTTACATCGACAAAAAATCAATTGCATTTCTTCTGGACACAGAATTGCGGTAAAAAAATTACCTTCATTTCCAGCTAATGAGTGGTATCTGCTTAGATGAATAGTTGTCAGAGACGGTAACTCTTTCTCGGTATCTGATGCTATAAAATTATCAACTTATTGAACTGGCGGTTTATCTACGGTAATTAAAAATTATGCCGACATTACCGACATCCGAGTTAGAAGCACATCATGAATTAATCATATCCAACTCCAATTCTAACTAGGCTATTAAACGTTTCTTTACGACCATACGTCTTAGATGCGTGGAGTATGTTGCTAAAGATTTGATTACAGGGTTTGTGAATATTATCAGTTTTTCCGAATGGAGATATCCGATTTTATTGTTACCTCGAAAAAAAAGTAATTTAAAGGAATCATTAGCGACGTCTAGAAGAATTTATCTGAAAATATGAAATAATATTTTTAAATACACACAATACTTTAGAGATTATTACTTCTCAGTGCTCTAAAACTCTACACTCTTTTACCTGGCCAATTGAAGAGATTATTTTAATCACTTCAAATACTGGCTAAAAATAATATGAGATACAACATCAGTCATCTATAAATCTAATAGGCGCGGGCCCAAATGGGATCCCTGTAGAACTTCTGATGTTACTTGAATTGCACTAGAAATGTAATTTTTAATTTCCACATGCTGGATATGATTTTAAATGTAACTGCTTAACCAAGAAATTGACCGATTCTTTCTAGTTTGGAGAAGTCAATCAGGAGTCCTAAATTCAAACATTGCTGTAGGATTTGTCAAATTAATGAATATCTCACATTGATAATGTCATGTCGAAAACAAAATGTTTTCAAAACAAGTAATAAACCTATGTTCCTACACAGGTTAAGTTATGAAACTAGCCTTCTATCGATTACTTCTTTCAACACAATTTGCATTTTCTGATTCAGTTTTGACGTATCCTGCATAATGTATAGGGTTTGTCGAACACGTTACAATAGAAATTATTATAATTAGATCACCACCTGTCTACTAATCTTTTTAAATCACGTCTGATATTCTTATAATAGGAGTTTCCCAAAATAACGAAGGTATATAATTAGTACAGGGTCTATTCAATTTTTACGCGATTTGTTTTGACGGCATAGTTTCTCTACCCGCATTTATTTCGTGGTAACTGTCACACCTTCATCACTGTTAACAAACCTGTAGTGTTTCTAGAGATTTTCAACTTTTTTTATAGGAGTTTATGCTGGTTGATGTTCAAACTGAAATTATTTTTATCTAAATGGTTTTCTATAACAGAACTCACAAATAAACACTAAGTTTCTTCAAACTTTCTAGATTTTGATGAGACCTTCATTATCTGGTTTATCTTTCATAGCAAAATATCTCAAATAATAGTTCTCTGTGAGGTCTTATGAATTATAGTAGGATATCTACAGGAATATGAATGATAATAAATTTTCAGACTCTCATTATCTAAAATACCTGCAGATATAAAACGGAAATGAAAACATTAGCAATTAGCAATATTCAATGAGTTATTAAGAAGGCATTAGTAAATAAGAATAAACCAACTTGAAGTGGTGGAATTTTAAATCGTCTTACTTCAGAACAATTTGATTGTTTGCATCCTCAAACATCACAGCTCAATTTGACATAACTCATATCTTACGCAAAAAACTCCTATAGGAGACCTTGAATTATATAACTAAGCAATTCTTTCCACACACCAAAACTATAACACTCTTCTCGATGCATGTTTCACCAATCTATGAAATTAATTATACTGCAATTCCTCAACTTCAATTTGGCGTATTTATTTCTCACAGGATGAATTCATACTTTCAAATCAGTTACACATCAATAATTTCCCAAGTACCAATTAGTGGAAAATAATCCGTTTTCGTATAATTTATTCTCAGTATCGTTAGTCCCAGCTGGTAAGTACTTTTTCTGTCTCAAGTTCAATACAGTAAGAATTGTAAACAAACAAATGCGGCTTTCTCGTAAAACAGAAGAGTCAGTTTATTTAGTTATTTACAAAATCGCCTTGTATCCGGATGTTGATATCACCACAAACAGAATACATTCTTTAACCCCTTCATAGCGAAAGCTTTCGCCACAATGAAGAGTGTCTTACTTGGATAAAGAAACACAGTGTGCCCTTAGAGTCAATATTTATTGATTCACTTGATCTCATTTCAATGAAACTAAAAGAAATTTAAAAAAAGTTATATCTCATGATTATGTTTTTTCTGAAACCTTTTCAGTATACTTTTTTTTTTGAAAAATCTTCCTACCCCAAGGAACTTTGGAAAATGTTCTCTATATTTATCTCCCTCGTATTTGGTATCTCCTTTTTGCCAGCTTCAAATGACAACGAATATAATCTAGAGAGGAGTTGATATATTCTATATTGTTTTGTTTTCTTCTCTATTCCGTTTTTTATTATCCATCAATCAATACATAGTTTTTCAGTGATTTCCTCATTTTTCTAGAGAATCCTGTAATGTATATTTCTATAGGACATTTGACAACGTCGCACATTGGTGGTCTACGAACGACAACCCTCTACGAACGACAACCCTCAGAAGTCGAAACTTGCGCGAGCTAAGGACTAACGAGGCCTTACCTTTTAACGTGTGATCCCTAACACGGGTTGGAAGATAGCAAGTGAAAATAGATCGTTCAGCCTGGGGCTTGAATCACCGACCAACACGGCAGTCAATTTTAGTGAGTGACCAAAGCACCCACGTCGAACCGACCGGCTTTATAGACAAATTATGCTACAAATATTGATTTTAATTAAGTCAGTGTTCAGTATTCAACCATAGTCAGATAAAAAACAAATCAAAACAATTCTAAGGGCAGTTATCTGAATTCAACCTGAACATAATATATAGAGACGTGTATTTCCATTACTAATACCAAAACCTTGAATTTATTTATCACGCATTGGTAGCCTATTATTTGGTGATTTTTATACGCCTATATTCGATAGAGATCTGTTGATTTCACCTGCCACTATAACACTTTAAACTTCTCCTGAAATAATAGATTCTTTCAAAAGCAGTTTCCATCCTTGAGTATCTTCCTAGGTTCACATTGAAGACTGGCAGAAATTTTATTCGATACTGCTACCCCTATGAGCGACAACCCTCAGAAGTCGATACTTGTGCGAGCTAAGAATTAACGAGGTCTTACCTTTTAACGTGTGATTCCTAATATGGTGCGAGGAGTGTTAGGAGCAAACTTCTATAAATTGAACTGCTCCATAACAACCAATTTACTAACTAAAAAACCAAATCCACACCAAAGAACGTTAAGGAGAGCATTGAAAAGGCTTTTGAAACGAAAAAATATATTGAAAGGGATACATTTCGAGGAGAGAATAATTTTTGGAAGAGAAATGTTCTACATCGGTGGAATCGTCTTTCGAAAAAAGGTAGAAAGTAATCGATTTCAAAATAAACTCTTTGTGTGCAGATCATGCAAAGAAGTAATTACAGAATATCGTATATGAAAGAGAAAACATTTCACTTACATGGAACACTGCCACCCTCAACGGTGGACACCGATGTTTTGAAATAAGAAACTTGTCTTATTCTTATTGGTGTCTCTTCAGCATCGATCTGGAGAACAGTGCACTAAATCCATTCATTTTTCATCAAATGCCTTCTTGATAATGCTTCTCTCTTTTAGCTTCACATTCCAAAGTTTGCTTCTTAAGTTCGTTGTCATTACAGAGGTATAAATTAATGATTTCACTTCAGAATTTTTCAAATGAATTTCGTGGAGTGCAAAGAAAGTCATGAGGTCAATCCTAAGAGAAAAAATTTGGGGTTCTGTCTACCGTGACTCGAAAGTAAAAACTTGAACAAGTTAGAAAGGTACTTAGCTTACATTTTTCGAAGGAGTTATATATTTGGAAGCTCCCAAAAACTGGCTTTCAACAATTATACTACTCAAATATACTAGTCAGCTCCAAGTAGAAAGTCAGAAACTATCAAAAATATCATGCTATCGAAAATCTCATGTGTTTTCCAAGATCTCTGTTTTGCAGCAACGTGTGTGATTGGTTTATGATGACAATGATCTCACTCTCTCTCTCTCTATCTCAAAGCTTCAGAGAAAGGACGTACTGAATAAAATTACTTGTGGTTGCTTTATTGAAAAAATACATAACTTCAAATTTCAATCCTTTTTTGGAACATTTGTATATGTCACTCTTATTATAAATGAATACATTTCCTCCAGCTCCAAGGCTATTCTCCAAAACAAAAAACAAAAATAATCACGTACAGAAGAAGCTATTAAATGGCCCACCGTATATTCCACAGTAAAAGTATATTAACAATTCACTTGGTAGTGATAACAAAAAATTTATTTTAATTACATCATTACACATGTTCCATATTTGGAAATTATTACTTCCATATGGGTACGCACTTTATACAGAAAAAACTACAGGCAATTTACAACGCATATTGAATTTGTCTTGTGTTCTGGCAATGAGTCAGCTGGTTATATTATTTTTGGTAATTAATAAAAGATATATGACACCTTAAATAGTGGCATAAAACAGTGATATTTTTCGGTACTTATGAATGA
>NW_019293179.1:0-23894 GCF_000500325.1 Leptinotarsa decemlineata
TTGCTCAATATAATTATTATTTTCAGCTATTCATTTTGAATTCTTCTTTTTTAGTTGTTTCAGGGATTTCAAATCATTTTATATATTAGACAATGGAAGTCCGAACTAGTGAAATCCATTATGAAACATTGTCATTCACCTTCAAAAAAAATCAAAAAATTCTTTAACGTATTCTAAAAGGAATATGGGTTATTTATGAAAATGTGAAGTATTTTGTGAAAAACTACAAAAAATGATTGAAACAAAGGCATATTTGGGAAAATACAGGTATATATTAAAATTCTGATTGAAATCAAAATATATGCAAATCGGTCATATAAAAAAAAGAAAAAAAATATACGTTTGAACAGTTACATATGAAATTGTTCAATTTCAGGTAGGATAGCAAATGAAAAAAAATCTTATGATCTTTTTTTCTCTTCGCTGTCAGTGAATGTGGAGCCAGTAACAGCGTGATATGTGATAATAAAAAAAAACTCCTTTGGATTAGATAGACACAAAAACTGAATCATTTCACCAAAATCTCAATTGACAATTGATGACAAACTAACGCTGGTCAGTACAACTCCTAGTCAGTGGTACTGTTCATAATTCGAAGCAGAATCAAAATAAAATTCGGTTTTTGCTCTTGTTAATTAAATATATTTTACTATTGAAGAATATATTCGATTATTTCATGAACTGTTTTTTTATGTGAACACTATTGATTCAACAGAAAGAATTGGAACCTCCGACATAAGAAGGATCTATTGAAAACACTCTTCTCACACCAAAACAAAATGATTGTGTCTTGATGAGCATTTCGCTAACTAACTTAGCATCATCACAAGATAACTGCATCATCTCCTGATCATCTCCTTAGTTAACGAGGTGCGTTTGATACTTACATTATGAAGTTATCACAAAAAACGTGTATTCGAAGTTATTTTATGGCCTTTTTAAAATTGCGAAAATATTACAATACATAATGAAATTTGGAACAATCATGAAATACAAATCAATTCGGAGAACTAAGATTATAAAAAAAGGAAAGAAGAAAAAAAATCACCTCAAAGGTGCTGCTTCGTTCCTTCCTGTTCATAAAAGAGGACACATGCCTCATCGTTAAGCGATGATTTTGGCGAAAATGGAAACACGTATGAATCGTTGTATTCATGCCACGTGCCACTATATGGGTGTCTGCAATATGCTGTGTAATGCCCGTTGTAAGTAGTCCCACTGTGATTTGAAAGTGTATATAGATTATAACGACAAGGAGTCACATTGTCTGCTGCATAATTGCTCATATCTAATTCATCTGAAAAAAAGTCAATGAAAATATTCAATTTGCCTCTGAATCTTTCCGTTGGAGAGAATTTTCTCAAATGAATTACTAAAATACGGGGAAATTCATAGATTGATAAGGACTTTGTATATTTTCTTCTTTGCTTGCACCTCGAACATATTGGTTTCTCATCTCCATCCAGAGTTTCCTCTTTTGTGAAGGAATCCAAGCAATGTGACAAACTCAATTAGCCAGTTCTTTGTGGTATGGAAAGAGACAATTCCCAGAAAGGATCGAAGGTTACTGATGAGTGTCCACAGTGTGTGCACTTCATAGTGGATTTCAATTGATCAACAAGATAGTCTACAATCTTAGAGTTGTATATATTCAAATATCTCAGCCAAGACTCTTGTGCTTTTCTGCTGTCGCTCAATTTTTCGTCAATCTCGGTTAAGATCGATTCAGGTTTCTCAGTAATTCTGTTGGGGTCCTCATGTAAAACTTCTAAAAGATATCGAAGAAACTCGTGGGCGTCTTGATGTGCAGAACCCATGAATCGAGGGGCAAATCTTTGAATCTGATTTTTGAAGTATACTGTGTTAATTACTCTATCAAATGAATCTTTTGACCACAATTCCTTGATAACTTCTGCGAACGCTTTGATTAATACACCTTTCATACTAGAAATACTAGTATTGATAGCTCCCATGTATGTATCCTTTTTTTAAATATTCCAGCAACCATCGGGTGTTTGATAAACATTGGATTACATTGTTCATAAAACCGGTGTTTCCAAGATTTTTCAACCCATTGAACCCAAGAGTTTTGACTGAAGAATGTATCACCGATCTATTGTAACTGTTGATACTATGTTTGCCACTACTATCTTCTTCTGAGTGAACATTGGATTGGAAGGATAAGGAATTCGGAACAGAACTGCTCAAAACTGAATTGAATATTACTTCTTTAAGGGACTGTGAGGACTCAGCTAGAGGACTAAACCCAGCCTAATTTAAATTTCCCACTTTTTTTTCTGTCAAAGCTTGACCGTTTTGCTGCGAGTATTCCACCACACTGCACAACTCCAGTTCTTGCACTGTCTGTACATATTCGTTGCGTTGCGTGAAAACATGATAATTGGATAGCGGCATCGGTGAAAGAGATTTGTGACAGATAATGCTCGATTGGGACTGAGGGTAGGATAGAGTTAGCTGTACTATCATAGGTAGATGCCGATATATTTTATTCATGAGAAACATTGAAATTCACTTAGGGTTTTTGATCGAGGAATTCTACCTAAACATGAAGCTGCATTTCCTCTTTTAATCAGAATGCAAATTTTTTAAATCAAGAAATAGGTAGATTTTGGGTCATTCGTCTCTTTGGAGATCCTAATGCCGATTTCATGAATGAACTCCAATGATTGGGGGACTAAGGTTCCAAATGTTTCGCTTCCTATTGAATAAAAAATTAAATTATCTCCCAAATAATTGTATTATCGTGTTTTTGACAATTCCGCTGATGAAGCTGCTGGACCGCTGGATTCAGAAGTTGAAGGAACGTGACAAGTATCGACGCAGGTGAAATCCCAGACAACCGGTTTTCCTCTCCACCAAGGAATGAGTCATGCTATCTGGTCGTTTCCCAACATCACCGCAAGTGCCTGGGGGGTTCTAAGTTGGAAGGTATATTTGCCGAACCTAAGGCACCTTTGATGACATTATTTACAGCTTGATGATGTGAAAAGTGCCAGGCGCTATATCTACAACTCAATCCATGATATTCTCGGGTGTCTACTTCCACTTCACAATTTTCTCAAAATATTCAAATCAGGTTCACTTAGTAAATGAAGTTCACATTTATGGAAGTTTCCTTTGACTTTTCAATAACAGATGAAAGGGCATTGAGAACTTCCTTATAGTCTCCTCCCGGAGAGCCGTCATCTAAATACCAAGAATTGAATTCTGTTTTCAAATTTTTGATGATATTGTCTATAGACAGGCAAAAGAGAGCAGGTGCTAATGGATCCCCTTGCTGTATTCCACACTCTGATGATATTGTGTTTTCATTAAATGTCAGTATAGAAGGCTGGTAGTAGCATTGAAATACAAAAGGATATAACTCTGGAACACTATTTTGAACCGATTTCAAAATGAAGTCTCGATTCAGCATATTAAAAGCATTCTCATAATTCAATTTAAGAAAAACTTTTCCGTCGTTGGACTCTTGTTCATTAATATATCTTTGGGCAGCGTGGGATACGGTTTCACAACCAGTTGGAGATTCAAAACCATATTGAAATGGACGAAAAATATTTCCTAGTTTTTCCTTCAGCTTGAATGAAGCCAGTTTTGCAACTAAACGGTGAAACACATTGCCGACGGCAATCGGTCTAATTCCACCATATTTCTTTTTCATAGCACACAATGAAGCACCAAATAAAATAGGACAAATTTCTTCGTTCACAGTACCTGATAGCAAAACATTACAAAGGGCTGTTAGCGATGATTCAATCTTTGGTGCGGAAGAACCAGCACTATAACTTATCAAGTCTTGCGAAAAGACATAATTGTTTGACAAACTTCATTCTCATTTACTACTAAAGGACTAGTTGAAAAGGAGTAAGTTCGGTAACAAATTCGAGTTTTTGACTGAGGATGCTTGGACTGAAGTTCACGAAAGGTTTCTGTGCTGAAATTTGCCAGTTTGTCATCAGAACATAAAATTTTCATAGCTTCTGAAAGATCTACATCTGATACTTTATTGATCACCATCTTGATTAGAATAGACTCCGGATTTTTAGATTTCTCGATAAATTTTATTTCAACAGGCTCCAATGTTGTTTGATTCAAGTTTTTTTATATAATACTTGCTAGAGTATTGCTGAAGTTTTTGTAACCGAATGAAAGGAAAGAAGTTTCTCTCAGGATTCGGTGGAATTGTATTTGATACATTCATCGATGGTATTCGAGAGGACAGAAGCAGAAAGAAACCTGTCAGTTTTCGG
This sequence comes from Leptinotarsa decemlineata, assembly GCF_000500325.1. NCBI lineage: Eukaryota > Metazoa > Arthropoda > Insecta > Coleoptera > Chrysomelidae > Leptinotarsa > Leptinotarsa decemlineata. The sequence continues at coordinate 4,272 of NW_019293179.1, forward strand.
TATCCTCTTAGAAATGACAGAATTACGTTTCAGATCAGCCATACTATTGTGGAAAGATATGCGAGTATTTTCGTTTTTTAAAACATCGATGGTTTCGGTAACAGAAATATTGGCATTATTTCTTGAATTTTGATAAATGTGTCAAAATGCATGCTTCGAATGAATTTGAAATTATTTTGGGATTATGTTCATAAGTATATTATGGACCTCGCGAAGTATCAAAGCGATGTAACTAACGTATTTAATGGGCGTTTTGTCTGTTTTTTAAAATTTTTTTCACTGGAATTCCATTGTCAATCTAATAGTTGGTATTACTGCGGCAGTGATGCTGAAACTGTAAAACAGTTGCATGGCAAATGCTAATCTGCAAAAGCCTTCAGTTTCATGACGTAGTAACACTAATAACCGCTGACATCAACAAATCTCGAAATGAAAAAAGGTATCAGTAAAACTGAAAACTCACAATCTTTTTTTCGCCAACACAATACCAAAATGATATTTTTCTAATATGACGATTTGGTTCGTTCAAGAGATTTTGGAACGATACCTTAAATGTGAAAATATTCAGATAAAAACTAGTGATAACATCATCAAGACTTCACTTATTTCAATAATTCAGATTCAACCATAAATACGAATAGCAGTATGCTATGCTACGTTCTCGATTTGAAAAAAATTGATTTTGGGCTGGCGATTTATCTTTTTTTCAAATCACACCTAAACATCAACATAATCTATTCAAAGGAATAAAGTTTGAGAAAACGAGTTGACAATTTTTTGTTATTGAAGTGAAATAGATGGTCTTTATAAAACCAAGAGGTAGGCAACCAGAAATTCAGATGGACAATCGATTGATATTCATTTACTAATATCAAAAAATTATTCATTCAATTATATTGGTTACTTTGTAGCCTTATATTCTTGTGAATTTCTATTTTGAAACTTGAAAAGTGCTTCTTTCGAAAGTTAAATGCTTATGGTTCAGAATTTTCGAACTATCAGTATTTCAAATAATGTAAGACGTTAGTGATCGAATTTTTCGAACATTTCATACCACTCTTTTATTCAAAAATGTACCATTTTCACGGAAGGCGAGAAGAAGGCGAGTGTCGAAAGTTATTCGAATGTGTAATGACCATTTTTTTGCTAGTGAAATACTATTTCTTTTTACTATGACTTTTTACTATACTTTTTCTATGACTCACTCATTCGTGAAGAATGTCCAAAATGTCCAAATAATCTCATAACAAGAAACGAATAGAAAAAGCATTCAAAAACATTTCATTTCATTTTATTCAATTTCGAATAGTTTGTATATTGATGAGATCGTAGATGAGACTTGAACCTAGGGTCACTAGCACTGAAGTTCAAAGTTCTGACAATTACTTCAAGGAGAAGGTTACACGTCGGTGTAACATAATAATATTTAGGATGTTATTATTCTGACTTTGTTATTAGTAATAAACAATTTACTTAAAATTGTGCCACATTACAAATTTCAGGTGGAAAACACGTTTTCACTTACCGAGTCCAAATACTTATTTCTGATTCCCGTTAAAATATAGGAAATATCGACAACAAACAAAAGAAAACTGACCAGTCAAATTATAATTCAATTTTGTATTGCTCCCAATCATGGATGGTGAAAACATATGAAGGCAAGAAAATTATGAGGAAAACGGCATAACTCCTAGTCTATCGAATGAAATTAAATCAGACGTTCTGTATTGAGCTTTATAATCCCAAAATGATCCTACCCGCAACATCGGATCAAGAACAGGAGCTCCTCAGTTCTCCAATCCTTGAAAAAACTTAGGAAAGTGAACTCACGGAATGTGAGGAATCAATAGAATAGTTCTTTCTATATGTCACACAGGATTGGGGAGTTGGTGGAAACCATTCAGCGAGCCACCACCAGATTTTCGGGTGGCAAGGTGCAATTAAACAAAGAGTTCGTGGAGTCGAAAATTAGGGAAAAATTGATGTATGAAAGAATGAAGCAATTGGAAAAAAAAAGAAAACTTACGAGTGTAGAGAGGCAATGACATCAGGATGGAGGGAATGATAGGATGGATGAGAAAATGCTATTCACGAAAACCGACATGGAAACTGATGTAGGTTTCCTACATACGGAGGACACTAGGGCAAGAAGGAAAAGGGGAAATTGAGAGATAGGTGAAGAGAAGGAGAAAATACCAAGACCAGAATGGAAAACCCCACCGCCAGTAGAAGAGGTGATAGTTGTGGTCAAGTCGAAACAAGAGGAGAAGACACCAGCAATAAGAATGTTGCCTGGAGTGGCAATATTGCGGATGCGAGGGGGGAAGGCATTCTGGGTAGGGTAAACGAAAAAGGCTACCTAATCAAGAATAATTGTGAAAATCCGGCAACCTTCTCCAGCAACAGAGAGAAAAACTGGGTCGATTTGACCATTAGTGGAACATGCACATGACTGGAAAATGTGCATGGAGAAAACCCTGAGTGACCACCGTATTATTGAGTTCTGCCTGATGGGGCCACCGAATATGAGGAAAATGATGGTGACGAATGTCAGAAGAGCCAACTGGGCTGAGATAGAGCGATATATAACAAGCTACAAACCAGGGAGGCTAAATATAGAAAATGATCGTCTCTGAGAAAGAATGGTGGAACGTGGAGTTGGGAAACTAACGGAGGAGTGTCAGGAGACTGAGAAGAGCAGCACAAGGTACAATGAACGAGGATACAAGGAGACGAAGAATGAATGAGTATAGGAGAGAAAGGAATAGGTATGAAGAAATTGTAGGGGGTGTTACAATTGTGTTGTTGAAGGAGGGAGTGGAGCGGATTCAGAATGAAAATCCGAGGGACTGTGCCTACCGACTCCTCAACAATGATAAGGCCAGGGAAATACCTTCCAATGTTGTGAGGGTGTTAAAACTGATACAGGGGGGAGAAAGAAACCAGCAAATTCCTGCTGAAAAAATACTTCCCCAAGGACGATCACTTCCGCGACACTTCTGTTAGGCGTCGGGTGAGTGGGTGAGTCGGGTGAGTGGGGTGAGGATCAGCCGCCTTTTTCTATTTGGGAGCTGCGGTCAGTAACTGAGCAGCTCCTCGATAGGAAGGCGAGTGGCATATATGGGGTCCCCAATGAAGTGATTCGTAGGGCGACTGAATGGGAGGGAGAATACATGATGAGACTTTCCAACTCCTGACTGGAAAGAAGGTATTTCCCTGCGGTATGGAAGCAAACAAAGGTCGTATGTATACCAAAGAAGGACGGAAACCCTAGGCCTTTCGGCTTACTGACAGATATGGGGCGAATGTTGGACGGGCTTCTTGATGGTAGGATTCAAATCTGGTGTGGAAGGGAGTTGAAATTCTCTCCAAACCAATATGTTTTTAGAGGATCAAGAGAATGAAAGAGGAAGGAGACACAGCCTGGTTGTGGCGTGGGCACCGACTATGGATGATTGTGATTGAAGTATGGTTGAAACGAATGAGAAATATGAAAGTGCGGCAAGGCCTAGGTACGTACGGGGTTCAAGTACAGACCTAAGCGGATGACCAGCTGATCATCATTGAAGGTGACTCCATAGGCGATATCGAGGATGGGATAAAAGAGCATGGGAAGAAGAGATGTGGTTGGGATACGATGAAAGGAAAACAGAATGCATGTTCATACGGGCCAGACGGGATGAAAGACTCCCGGTCATAAAAATGAATGAGATATTGAAATCAGAACGAATGTGAAATACCTGGGAATTGTGGGGGTCTCTGGATTATTGTATAAAGACCACAAGGAGGTTAGGAAAAAGCTAAATACACCGGCGGGGAAAATGAGGAGATGGACAGAGAGGAACATGGGACTAAGAAGAGACTGGATGTTAGAATCATATATGAAAGGATAGTGAAACCTGCAACTATTTATGGAGTGCAAGCTTGGGAGAGAAGGATGCACGACAGCAGAGTCAGGAGACAGTTGAGCGCAGCGCAGAGGCTATTCTCAGTGTGGTCTCAAGTATAGCCCCACTTCAGATTGAAGCCGGGGCCAAATACCATGAGTGGAGAATGAATGGTGAAAGGAGGACCGAAGACAGAATGAAATGTACAGATACTCTCCTGGATGCAAGGGGTGTTGCTGGAGGAGATGCAGGACGAGGGGATGACTGAGGTGTATGTGGATGCCAGAGCGAGGGAGAACGAGGAAAGAATGGGCACATGCTTGTCGTATGAAAGGAATGGGGGTGAAAGGGTTTTAGGGAATGGGAGGATTCCCGTACAGAGCATTGTAAACGAAGCCGAATTGATTGCGATAGAAAGAGTGATATATATGTGAGCCATTAATGAGAACGTTAGAGTAAGTAGTGACTCCGCCATGACCTAGGAAAGGATGAAAGCGGCACGGTGAAGAACAAGAGGATGGCTATAATTCTGAGAATGACTGAAACAAGGGGTGAAAGTGAAGCAGGGAAGGTTATATGGCGAAAGGGTCATCAAAAAGACAACCTGGGATCACAGACAAATGGCAGTTGGACCGGAGGTGCTTTGTCCATGTTCTGCCTGAAACGGCAGTCAAGTAATTTCTCTATTAAATAGCCACCCCATCTGGGTGGCTATTCAATCCCCATCAGCGGTATCTCCACCTTGTCGTGGTGATGGGGCTTGAGTTACTAAGAGCCATGCCGGTTGTAGCTACGCTACAGGTAGGGCTTCCCTGGCCGGAAGGGTCGAAGGGGAAAAAGCCAGACAAAGAGAGATACCAAACTTTGTTTTTGATGCTATGTACACCAAAAAAGAAGAAAACCTTACGGTGCAGGGTCCCGGATACCCAGTGCCGGTTCAGCAAAAGGGGTGAGCAGGCCCCTCTGAATCGTTAACCAGCGACTGCGGCTCGTCCTTGGTAGACCTCCAGGCCAAGAAGAGTTCCTTTGTTACTGGAGAAGAGACTTTTTTAAAAGAAATGAAAGAATCCATTCAAAAAAAGGAGTAATATTCTCAGAACTTCTCCTAGAGAGAGAGCATTCTCTCTTTCAGACATAGACTGCAGGGAAAGAACCTCGAAGCGAAAGAGAATAGAAAACCCACCCGACACTAACATAGACAGTAACACCCAATCCATCACAGAAATTCTCCACCAAATTTCGAGCCAGGTGAAACTACTACAAAAAGTTGTTAAAGACACATACAAACCAATGAAGGAATTCGTTGACATCAGCAGCAAACTTTCTTATCAAATTGAGAAACTATCTTCCGGGAATATCAAAAGATGGATAAACATCACAAATTCTGCTGTAGAAAGCCAGAATAAGCTACAGATCGATAACAACAATCTTTGTGACCAAATACACTTGTTAGAAACAAGTGTATTTGGCTATAGGTAGGTAGGTAGGTAGATAGGTAGGTAGGTAGGTAGGTAGGTAGGTAGGTAGGTGATGATTATATAGTTTGATGGCCATATAGCGTGGACCTCTTTCTGTATTTCTCAATCTATGTTTGGGACGAACGAGGTTCGAATTGTTCCTAGTGTAGTACTCGTGAATGTTTTTATGAATAATGAACTTTTTTTTGTTGTCATAAACGAAAATAACACAAACATAAATATAGATCCCATATAAAGTAAGTAATTTATTACTTTCAAAAATTCCGCGACAGGAGTCGGTTAAGTTCATGTTAAGCATATTCTTCGTTCCAAGTTCCAAGTTAGTGCTTCCACCCCAGAATATAACTCCATACTTGAGGAAAGGATATACGATTTCATGCTGTTTTTAGTGCAACAGTATTCAAGTGACTACTCAAAATTCTAATTGCATATCATTTGCTAGCCAGTTTTTTTGCAAGATTCTCAATGTGTATGTCAAAGTTTAATTTGTCATCTACATAGACCCCTAACATTTTTGTACATGATGAAAAATTCAACTTTTCAAGGCCCATGTTCACATACGCTGGAATAATGATGGAAGTATTAACTGTTTTGAAAACTATACAATTAGTTTTGGCTGTAGTCAAAAGAAGTTCATTTTGAATGAGATATGTTGAGGATGTAGAAACAACATTGAATACATCACTTTCCAAATTTATATGGCAGTCAAGATATAACAAGATTGGAATCATCAGCATAACTGACAAGTATGGTACTGGTATTTTTTTAAATTTCCGAAAAATCGTTTATATAAATGATAAACAACAAAGGACCTAGCACACTTCCTTGTGGGACACCTTTATGAATATCAGCTATGTCAGAGTAAAAAACTTCTGTTTGATGTGTAATGCAAACTTTTTGTTTTATGTTGCTAAGATACGATATCATGAGATCTAAAGCTTTACCCCTAATACCATGATGACACAACTTTTGTAATAAAACAGAATAATCCACACAGTCAAAAGCTTTACTCAGGTCCAGAAAAACACCACAAGCCATAGAGTCTTGTTTTAGTAAAGAATGAATTTCATCTATGAAATCAAACAATGCTGTTTCTGTATTTTTTCCTTTGAGAAAATCGTGTTGGAAATCATCGAACAAATTATAGGCATTGAAGAAATTAATAATTCTGGGAGATATGATCAAAATAGCAGCCACTAACGGTTTCTCGAGGGGTATTGTAGATGACATAATGAGAAAGAAAAAGTTTGGGTTAAGAATGAACGAAATCTCGACTTTCAGAAAGGACAAAAACCAAGATAAATATATCTCAGATCTATATCACCAATATACGAAGAACTTTGGAAAGATTTTCAAGGAACTAGGTATGAAGATGGTTTTTAAAACAAGTCATACACTACAGAGCCTTTTGGGTCAAGAATTCGGAAAAGTCTGGAATTTACGAAATTGAATGTAAGGACTGCGATGCAAAATATTATGGACAGACAAAAGGATCAATTAAAGTAAGATATTAAGGTACACATAGCACACTTACATTATGGAAGACCTGAAAAATCAGCAGTCGCCCATCATATTTTGCAATAAAACCATTCCATAGACTTCAGTTCACTAAGATTAGTTAGACAATAACTGACAACTATATGCCTATGAGAGTGTGGAAATAAGTGAACACAACGCACAGACCCCGTCTATAGTGGTTTTTTCACATGTTTATTTACTGCTGACTGCTTATGTTTTGTGTACCTTTCATTTCATTTCTAATAAACGTGTATTATTACAATGATATTATGAATAACGATGACGCACCTATACGAAAGACATCCAATCATCTGAAAGAACAATTTGTTCAGGCCAGTCTCAACTCCCTACACTGTAGGTTAATGGACTGACGCTTATCAGAAAACAACTACTCCCGTGGCTAATACCACAAAGGGCGTTGGATTATATCCGACAGGTGTCAGTATTCTTTACTGGAGTTATTCCTGCATATGCTGTTGGCGATACAACTGCCGCAATAGATTTTCAATTATTTGAACACACTTGCAGACCGGTTTCGGGCGATTTGGCCACTCATCAGTGCAAGATAGTGACCATCATCGACCTAAAGTTGATGATATTCCATAATTGAAAATCGTAATTCTTTCAGAGTATTTCATTTCTCTTCCAAGTTGGAGCGAAACAACAAAATGTCACTCCATCTAGTGGACGAGGTACTAACAAACTGCATATCCGTAATTTGCCCGATTCCTCTGAATAAGAAAGAAAAACTTTCTTATCAGTCAGTGGGCTATGCTTGAAGAGTGGCAGTCAACAAATCTAAAGAAATGAACTTCAAACGTTCAAGCGAGTCTCTAATATAGCTACACAGTAGGTTCCNTCACCTTCTTTGTCATTTGCCAGTCCTCCCTGGATGCCCTTTTCGGGGTCTCCAGTTCTGAATTCGCCCAGGACTCCGGTGTTAGATTTGTAATTTCTGACCCGGGAAAGTGTACCCGGAAAAGCTCTCTGATAGTCTCTTCTCCGGTTTTTGTATACTCCCCCGTATTTGTTTTCAAATTATTTATTGAGACCCGATGTTCCTTCGAGAGTATTTTGTAGAGCCTGGCACATGTTTGGGTCTGTTCGACCTCCTCACATTGCCACACTCTAGGTTGATGGACTGGCACCTATCAGAAAACAACTACTCCCCTGGCTAATACCACGAAGGGCATTGGATTATATCCGATAGGCATCAGTGCAGAAATATTCACAGAAAATTTCCTGCATATGCAATTGGTTACCTCGTCCACTAGGTGGAGTGACATTTTATTGTTTCGCTCCAACTCAGGAAGAGGAATGAAATACTCTGGAAAAATTCCGATTTTCAATTATGTAATATCATTGACTTTAGGTCGATGATGGTTACTATATTGCACTGATGAGTGGCTAATGAGCCCTAAACCGGTCTGCAAGTGTGCCCGTTCCAAAATTGAAGTTCGAATCTTTCAGTTGTATTGCCAATTGCATATGCAGGAAATTTTCTGTGAAGATTCCTGCACTGACGCCTGTGGGATATAATCCAACGCCCTTCTTGGTATTAGACAGGGGAGTAGTTGTTTTCTGATAGGCGTCAGTCCATTTAATCTACTGTGTAGGTATATTAGAGACTGGCTTGAACGTTCAAAGTTCAATTCTTTAGATTTATCAACAACAGATTTGTCATCGCCCCATCTGCCTGTAAACGAGGTAACCAACCGCGTATCCGAAATTTGACCAATTCCTTGTTGAAGGAAAAAAAATATACGTCAGTAGGCATACCTGAAGGTGCTGGATTCCATCCAAAAAAGAGCCATCCGCCTGATTGTAGACGCGAACATCACTTGCAACCTTGATAGTTTGGAACATCGAAGAAAGGTTTGGGATTTTTATCTCTTCTGTAGATACTTTCACGCGAAGTGTTCAAGCTACTTGACACATTTGATTCTACCAAGGGTGGTACATATCAGAAATACGCGACAGACTGTAGCTACTCATCATTTTGAGGTTCAATTCAGTACACTTCGAACTTCACTGTTCAAGAACTCTTTCATTTGTAGAACTGCGTGTATGTGTAATAAACTTCCTGAGAACGTTTTTACAAATGGATTCAATCTTCAGCGATTCAAATGCATTGTGAATCGCTACTTTCGCACAGGCACCGCTTTTAAAGCGCCTTATGGATTTTTTCTAGTGCTTGTTTCGTTCTGAAAAGGAAACAGAAACAGACTGCAGCTTCGGATTTTCCAACTGTCGGACATAAAGCCTAATCAATTATTATTTGAATAATCTATCGAGTTTGAATCATAGAAAGTATATGAAGTGCAGTAAAATTTAATTCATTGTGTAAAACTTTCAACTGTAAGTGTTGAATATGGTTTATCAAAAAAAACTGGAAAAATATTGTCAGAGTAATGTTAAGAGATTTCATAGAAGCATAATTCAATTCTTTTCTCAATATCTATTTATCAATGCAAGAAATATGAATGATGTTATCAATTGATGTACTTTAACCCATATTTGACAGTTGAAAACTAGACTAGACCTGAAGAAGCATGAACATAAATAAGTATTACGTTTGTACATAAGATTCAAAAAAATAGATTTCAACCACTTAATATTGAAAATGGCCGGAATGATTATCTGTTCAAAACCAATATTCATCAGATGGATTTCATTCGGTGATGATTCCATTATTTTCAGTTATATTTGAGTCTTTGGTGAACTCTTTTTCCACAAATCAGCCAATTTTTCAGGAATATATATTTCAAAGTAGTTCTCACCATTTTCTATAAATATTAATTTCAAATGTTTTTTTGTGTAATCGGCATCAACGGCTCATCGTTGCATATAGTTCTTGTTACTAAATTTAGTGAATCAATCAAATGGCGTAGTTATTTATAATGAGGAATGGTGAAATTAGTTTCGTTTGGAAAATTTGTTTATCCTATTCTTGACTAACTGCAATATTACATGATTGAAAAAAGTAATTCAAAATACCTCTGACAATTCATTAATATCAATTATAGTAACCAAAATTTGGACAAACAATAAATCAAACTTATCAAATTCTCAATGTGGAATTTTTTCAAACTTCACCGTATGAGATATATTACATCATTTTTTGACACTACTACAGTAGTAGGTAACTATAGTTGCTTTCTTCCCAGTATTTTACAAATTAATCTTCATTACCAGCATCACAATGACTTTTTTGTTATACGTCATACTTGACTGAGATGATAGTGTTGACGACTACTCAATCAAACTTCTATATTCATGCAAACAAAATGTTCAACTGTGGTTGAAATCAAATTTGTAATTGCTAGTATGAAAGACTCATTCAAAATACTGGAAAATTCTGAAGATATGTAGATTATTCAAATTTTTTAAAACCTATTTATAGATGTTCAAACCATAGCAAGATTAGTGTTGTTCTAAACCTTTCAATTATCAGGAATGGAAGAAGCGTTCACTTGCTGAGTTGGATAACTTCTCAGAACTACTGAACTGACATTTGTATACATTGAGAAGTTGAATTGAATTCCAAGAAATCTGTATAAATAATTTAAAATTCAGCTGTGAAACAATGACTATACAAAAACTGATTTTTTACCTTATTTTGAAGCATAATAATGCACAGACTCATTTTCGTCACGAAAAAGGAGTTTGAACTTCAACCTACGTTTCGTTAAATAGTGGAGGGTCGACTCCAACTTTTTGTCACTTCTTATTCAAACGAATATTGTTACAGATTGGAAATTATCAACTGTTCAAGAAGTGTTTTATTTTTGGTTTTCCTCAAAGATAGCAAATGAAGAAAAAAACAAAGCTTTCATATCACATGATTATCAAAGATACCGAATGTGAAATATTTTCTCAGATGATGTGAAAGTTTTCCATATTTGAAATGAGGTATATAATTTAGAAAACTGTTGTGAGCTGTTGGGTCGTGAAGTCGTAAGACTTCATAAGGTACAATTGCCTATAAAACTTTCTTTTGTTCAAATATGGCAACTCACTATCAAAGTGATTTCTCTATTCAAATATTGACCTTATTGAATATTATTTGGTGAACAACTATTTATTTTTCATGAGTACATGCCAGTGAGTAATGTTGAATTCTGGCCTCCAGTTTTTTTACCTAAGATATATTTTATTTTTCAAATGTTGAACTGATAATTTCATTTCCTTTCTTCAAGGTTCAAGAAGGCATCGAAATCGGTGCATACGAAGGCATTCCCGGAAATCAAAAGATAGATCTCTTCTCTATTCTCGGAGACCAGTTTCCTCATGAAGTAGTCAACAATCTACAGTCGCAAATCGACCAGGTTGGCAGAAATTAACTCGTACTGTGGATTCAAAATAATTATTCATTAGCAAAATGTGATCTTCCTACCTTCTCGTTTTCTTCTAAATTATGTTACTAACAATTTAAGTTCCAGTTTATTGCTAATTTTATTTTCCACTCTTACCTTTGTCTTCATTATTATTTTTGGAAAATTGTTTCATTATCCGTATTTCACTGTATAATGTTTGAGAGATACACACTTTTCCTGTAACAGCGAATCTCGTTAGACGTTTTTTATGTATTATTTTGGTTGACATCAAATCTTGTTGAAAATCAATTGAACCAAAATAATACACAACTCTCGCTCATATATATTATAACATTTTTCAGTCCCATGCACGTTTCTTTACTTTTTCACATTTATTCAAACCTTTCATCGCACTCTATGCTTTTTTGCTTATCCTATACACCCTTTATTTTCTATTTACTTTAGTTATTCTAGTCTTGACATTCAATCTCGAACCGTTTTAATTTATGCCTCAAACCAAATCGAAATTCACAATGATTAGGTTTGAGAATTAAGTACCAATCAATATTCAGACAGTGATAACATCGCAATCTGAATATTTGACTGGGCGAATGATTTTAAATGTGTTATAGTAACATGTGAAGTATTTGGATTTGTAGGTTTTTCTTTTCACTTGTTTGTTTCTGAATGTGCAAACTATGTAGTTTATTTAGACTCCCAATCCTGACATTCTTCCCCGCTGAAGTGCCAATTGTTCTTCATGAAAATCTATGTAGTTTATTTTTATATAATTTTGTACATACAATGAAAATACATTTTTCTTTTTATAAGGACTATTCATTACACCATCATTCTTTTCCTGTTATTGATATTATATATTAATTTGCTTATGTTTAATCAGAATGTTTTCAGAATGAATTCGCAGTCACTGAAATAATTTTTGAAAGAAAATGAGATTCTCAATATTCTATTTTTCACTCATTTATCCAACATCATTTTTCTACTGACCATTTCACCAGTACTATGAAAAATCATATGAGGAATTCTCCTGGATTCATGGAAAAATTCCCAACCAAGATTTTTATCTAAATATAACTTCACAATTGCAAACTAGCAATTTCTAGAGTGTTCAAACTGTTGAACATCACAAAATTCAGCACAGAATATACTACACAGAATATACTATATTCTGCATAGAATTTATTTCATAAAACATTGTTACCAGTAAATCTGATTTACGAAACCAGAGAAAGTGTTTGCTCATCTTTTCAAATTAATAATAGAGGGCATTGTTGCATAACTGAACAATGGACGAGTATATTTTTCAACCCATTGAATTTTTACCTATGAACTTTCTGATAATATATTATCTATAGATGAATAAAGTTAATTCATATGACCGGTCTTAAAATGAAGAAGATATATAGTTCTGAAATTATATACTATAACTACAATGAGTCCTTATGTAGCAATCAGTAAACCCAACAATATTATTTCAACAAGTTATATAGTATGCTATTTGGTATAGGTCCGTCATCGTTATTCATAATATTATTGTGTTTACTTATTTCCATACTCTCATAGGCATCTAGTTGCCTGTTGTTGTTAACTTGTCTAACGAATCTGATGATGTGAACTGCCAAGACAGTTCACATCATTGTGGACAGCACAAACGTGCTGGGTTGAATTTTTTAGTGCATCGTCTTTTGACTTTCCCTCTAACACCTGAAATGTTCACAAAAGAAAAACGTACAATACAGGAAATAGCAGCCACTAATGGTTTCTGGAGGGGTATTGTAGATGACATAATGAGAAAGAAAAAGTTTGGGTTAGGAATGAACGAAATCTCGACTTTCAGAAAAGATAAAAACCAAGATGAATACATCTCAGTTTCATACCACCAATAAACGATGAACTTTGAAAAGATTTTCAAGGAACTAGGTATGAAGATGGTTTTTAAAACAAGTCATACACTACAGAGCCTTTTGGGTAGTCCAAAAGACAAAATCGAGAATTCGGAAAAGTCTGGAATTTACGAAATTGACTGTAAGGACTGTGATGCAAAATATTATGGACAGACAAAAAGATCTATTAAAGTAAGATATAAGGAACACATAGCATACTTTAAATATAGAAGACCTGAAAAATCAGTAGTCGCCCATCATATTTTGCAACAAAACCATTCCATAGACTTCAGTTCATTAAGATAAGTTAGACAAGTTAACAACAACAGGCAACTAGATGCCTATGAGAGTGTAGAAATAAGTAAACACAATAATATTATGAATAACGATGACGGACCTGTACCAAATAGCATATTATATAGCTTGTTAATATAATATTGTTGGGTTTACTGATTACTACATAAGGACACACTGCAGAAATAAATTTAGATAGGCAATATTGTGACATTAATTTTAATATAGCTGAAAATTGTTTTATATACAGCTATAACATCTAAACATATATTGTAAAATAATAGATAAGGCAAAATTGTAATATTGTATGGGTGGTAGATAAGGCAAAATTGTAAAATTAATTTAGGGTGGTATACCTGTATGGGTGGTACACCTGTAGGGTTTACCTGTAGGGTATATCTATATAGCATAAATAGCGTTAGCTTCGCGATAGTTTCTAGTTTAATCTTCCTCTTGAAGATGATCACTTGGTGATCGAAACACGTGTCGAGGTGTTGAAAATAGCTATTTGGTGTTGGGAACAAACTCCAGTAATATTCTAATTGATCTACATCAAAAAGTAGTCTGATAGTAAGACGTAGACGGTAGTGAAGTTGTGTTTAGTAAATGCTGAATTTTTAATTCTCATCTCAGAAAGTGTACATATAGCCCTCATTTTTTGCTACTTTTGCTGTGAAAAATTTTTGTTTACAGGCAAAAAATTCGTTTGCAAACTTGAACGATGTGGTACTATTGTAAATGCATTTGTATCTATTGGGCTGTTTAGTAATTACTTTAATAAGTGCATAACAGTGTGAAAATGGTTCACATTCTTCAAGATAGAATTGAAATTATCGTAACTCATGGGAAAGTTGGAAAGTGCGCACAAAAGACGGCATGTCTTTTTAACGAAAGACATCCAATCATCTGAAAGAACAATTTGTTCAGGCCAGTCTCAACTCCCTACACTATAGGTTAATGAGCTGACACCTATCAGAAAACAACTACTCCCCTGGCTAATACCACGAAGGGCGTTGGATTATATCCGACAGGTGCTGATAATATATTATCTATAGATGAATAAAGTTAATTATCAACAAGAACCCCAAGAATTCGGAACAATTCTCTTGTTGTTCTAACGAGTATCTAGTGGACTTCAAAGACTCCAGGAAATCGGTTGGAGGAAAAGATGATACATTCTTACGAAACTGCAGCTGCATGAACAGGTGTTTGAGTTTGATGAATAAGTAGGAAACATTCCCGTTCTCGTTCATCATTAAAACCTCGTTCTTGAAACTCTTCGTCATGAACAACAAACAAATGCTATTAATGTAGCAAGTGTTTCCTAAATCATCCAATCCAGTTTTCTTCTCTAGATTTTCAGAACAACTCTTTACTGATTCGTAAGGAAGAACATGTTTCACAGAATCTCCATAAGAATCATTTCTCAAGCTGCGATCGATCCTTCCAAGTAAAGAAGTGTTTCGTAGAGGGATCGATTCGTCTTTTGTTTCATGAAGCTCTTCCACTGAAAGGGAACCAGAACTACGAGGACTGCAACTCAAACGGCAAAAGTAGTTTTTTTACTACTCATAGTAGGATTTCATTCAGTGTTCCTTGTGTTTAGGAAAACGCATCACAGCTCTGTGAGTGACATTGTTTTTGTTGATATTATATAGTTCCAAATTGACTTAATCAAAAACCTTAGAGAACTTTTGAAGATTGTCAATAAAAGTTTCGAATTTCAAGAAAATACAACTATTATAGTAATGTATTCAATTTGAATTTTATTGAAACTGAAACATTTTAGAAACTTATATGAATTATTGACTATTTGAATAATTAATTTATTGAATGCAAATCACAAAATTATTTATCTGGCCTAGTGAAAATATAGAAATCAATTTCAATATAACATTATTATTATTACGCCGTTGAAAATCACAAGTTCTGTATACATGGAAATAAATCTGGCTGTATTTGATTGTATGACTGTCGCATATGATGTGAATTTTAATGACCTGGTAAGAATATTCAAGGTATGAATCGAAGTTAACTAAATCTGTCTGTATATTATATCCATACGAGTAAAAAGCTAAAGATTCACAACCAGGTCATCTCGCAACGTCTTCACTATCCTCTCTGATAGCGGGGGGACAAAATTATGGAGATGGTACTCCATTCTTATATAAGACATACCAACGCGGAACTGCACTACGTGAGGAACTTTGAAATCAGTGCGTCCGTTTGACAAAAAGGTAAGCGAGTGAATACTCACAAATATTTTTTGTGTTACTAGTGTGTTAGTTTTGTGTTACTGTTCTGAAAAGTAAACAATATATTGATAGTGATTGAGGTGGACGTGTCAAAATAATTGTAAAAACGCGTATAAATGAAAACTTTTTCTAGATTATTATTTGAATAATCTATCGAGTTTGAATCATAGAAAGTATATGAAGTGCAGTAAAATTTAATTCATTGTGTAAAACTTTCAACTGCAAGTGTTGAATATGGTTTATAAAAAGAAACTGGCAAAATATTATGGATCCGAAGTAAGCAAAAGTCGATTAAGTATATCTTCGTTGCACTCTCTTCTGGAAAACTTTNCAATCTTTACTTTTTGTGTTCTAATTTTTTTAAAAGGATATTATGTGAGACCGTATCAAAGGCCTTGGCAAGGTCAAGGAAAATAGCCAGACATTTTGATGATTCGTCTGATATAACTCTGGAACACTATTTTGAACCGATTTCCAGATGAAGTCTCGATTCAGCATATTGAAAGCATTTTTATAATTCAATTTGAGAAAAACTATTTCGTCCTTGGACTCGTGTTCATTAATATATCTTTGGGCAGCGTGAGATACAGCTTCACAACCAGTTGGAGATTCAAAACCATACTGAAATGGATGAAAAATATTTCCTAGTTTTTTCTTCATCTTGAATGAAGCCAGTTTTGCAACTAAACGGCGAAATACATTGCCGACGGCAATCGGTCTAATTCCACCATATTTCTTTTTCAAAGCCCATAATGAAGCACCAAATAAAATGGGACAAATTTCTTCGTTCACAGTACCTGATACCAAAATATTACAAAGGGCTGTTAGCGATGATAAAATCTTCGATGCAGCAGAACCAGCACTATAACTTGTGGAAAGGTATGCGAGCATTTTCGTTCCTTGAGACATCGATGGTTTATGTAACAGGAATATTGGTATTATTTTTTGAGTTTTGATGAATTTTTCCATTATGTATCTTCAAACCAAAAGAATTCTTAAAAAATTTGCAACAGGAATCACAAAAAGATGTTGACAGTGACATTTTAACCTATGGCAATTGGATTGCAGTCAGGTGAACATGTACCCAAAAAGGAATTCCCATATCTTTCCATTTTTATGTACAAAACGTTGTGTCAAAATTCATGCTTCGAATGAATTTGAAATTATTTTGAGATTATCTTTATAAGTGTATTATACGACCTCGCTAGTATCAAAGCGATGTAACTAACGTATTCAATGGGCGTTTTGTCGGTTTTCTGATTTTTTTTCACTGGAATTCCATCCTCAATCTAATAACTAGTATATTTCAATTTTTATTTGTTTAGTTGTTGTTGTATGTTATTTCTTTGTATTTTCAGTTTTTTGTTTGATGAAATTGTTATTGTCGGTTACTCTTTTTGATTGTTTGCAGGGTTATCAAATCAATTTATATTATATTAGACAATGGAAGTCCGAACTGATGAAATACAAGACAAAATTAGTGTGTTTTGATGAGCGTTTCGCTATCTGACTTAGCATCATCAGAAGATGATTGCATCAACTCCTGATCATCTCCTTAGTTAACGAGCTGCGTTTTATACTTACATTATAAAGTTATAACAAAAAACGTGTATTCGAAGTTATTTTATGGCCTTTTTAAAATTGCGAAAATATTACAATACATAATGAAATTTGGAATAAACATGAAATACAAATCAATTCAGAGAACTAAGATCATGAAAAAAAGTGATTCGAAAGTGTATATAGATTATATCGACAAGGTTGCATGCCCAAATAAAATTGGGAATCTCTGTTATAGCATGGATAATCCGTTATTTTTCCTTGATTTTTTTTTTTCGTTGGGAGTCATTTTTTTAATATACTTCATATCATTTCGTTTCTTTACGAACTTGAATGTTTCCGATTTTTCATTTCTATTATTATTTTCTATATTTTATTCATTTTCCCACTCTCAAGTTTTGAATTTATTATTAATAGAAATCCAATTATCTAACATTCAACAAGAATGTTACTCAAACAATACTCAAACAAATTCAAATATCAATACAGTAAAGACATTAATACAACATAATAACATACAATAAAACAGATTTACACTACAAATTAATAACAAAAATTCAATTAACACTGACATTAGGAATTTTATCTGAAAAATGGTAAGAACACTCAGTACATGATTTGGATGCAACTAAAGAGTAGCCAATCAGATTGATAAATTGAAAAGGAGGTGTTAACTTCTGAAAAATGATGAATTTTGGATTCAAAATTAGAAAAATTCAAAACNTTGTGTCAAAATTCATGCTTCGAATGAATTTGAAATTATTTTGAGATTATCTTTATAAGTGTATTATACGACCTCGCTAGTATCAAAGCGATGTAACTAACGTATTCAATGGGCGTTTTGTCGGTTTTCTGATTTTTTTTCACTGGAATTCCATCCTCAATCTAATAACTAGTATGTATTACTGCGGTAGTGATGCTGAAACTGTAAAACAGTTGCATGGCAAATGCTAATCTGCAAAAGCCTTCAGTTTCATGCCGTAGTAACACTAATAACCGCTGACATCAACAAATCTCAAGATGAAAAAAGACATCAGTAAAACTAAAAACTCACAAAATTTTTTCCGCAAACACATTGCCAAAATGATATTTTTCTAATATGACGATTTGGTTCGTTCAAGAGATTTTGGAACGATACCTTAAATGTGAAAATATTCAGATAAAAAGTAGTGATAACATCATCAACATTTCAATAATTCAGATTCAACCATAAATACGAATAGCAGTATGCTATGCTACGTTCTCGATTTGAAAAAAATTGATTTTGGGCTGGCGATTTATCTTTTTTTCAAATCACACCTAAACATCAACATAATCTATTCAAAGGAATAAAGTTTGAGAAAACGAGTTGACAATTTTTTGTTATTGAAGTAGAATAGATGGTCTTCATAAAACCAAGAGGTAGGCAACCAGAAATTCAGATGGACAATCGATTGATGTATAGAAACAGATCATGTTTTATATCGTCAACCCAATCAACGAAGATTATTTCTGGTGTACAAACGTAGTGAATTTTGAAGCTTTTTTCATTTCCGAACTGTTGAAAAATATTTCATCGCCTTACTGTTGTTTTTTTATCTTGTTCAGTTTTTTTCACGTACTGTTTTATGATTCGAGTATTCATTTATTCAATATCAAAAAATTATTCATTCAATTATATTGGTTACTTTATATACTTATATTCTTGTAAATTTCTACTTTGAAACTTGAAAAGTACTTCTTTCGAAAGTTATATGCTTATGGTTCAGAATTTTTGAACTATCAGTATTTCAAATAATGTAAGACGTTAGTGATAGAATTTTTCGAATATTTCATTTCATTTTATTCAATTTCGAATAGTTTACATATTGATGAGAAGATGAGATGAGACTTGAACCTAGGGTCACTAGCACTGAAGTTCAAAGTTCTGACAATTACTTCAAGGAGAAGGTTACACGTCGGTTGACATAAACATATTTAGGATGTAATTATTCTGACTCTGTTCAGATGAACAATTTGCTTAAAATTGTGCCACATTACAAATTTCAGGTGAAAAACACTCAATTTCACTTACCAAGTCCATATACTTATTTCTGTTTCCCGTTAAAATATAGGAAATATCGACAACAAACAAAAGAAAACTGACCAGTCAAATTATAATTCAATTTTGTATTGCTCCCAATCATGGATGGTGAAAACATATGAAGGCAAGAAAATTATGAGGAAAACGGCATAACTCCTAGTCTATCGAATGAAATTAAATCAGACGTTCTGTATTGAGCTTTATAATCCCAAAATGATCCTACCCGCAACATCGGATCAAGAACAGGAGCTCCTCAGTTCTCCAATCCTTGAAAAAACTTAGGAAAGTGAACTCACGGAATGTGAGGAATCAATAGAATAGTTCTTTCTATATGTCACACAGGATTGGG
>NW_019293179.1:23955-40110 GCF_000500325.1 Leptinotarsa decemlineata
GCATATATATATATATATATATATCGAGCTACAAACCAGGAAGGCTAGACACGATTGACAAGATTAAAAAAGGAAAGCTACTAAGCTTCAAGAAAAATTGAGGGGAGCATGTATGAGGTACATACCTAAGAGTGAAAAAATGATCGTCCCTGAGAAAGAATGGTGGAACGTGGAGTTGGGAAACTAACGGAGGAGTGTCAGGAGACTGAGAAGAGCAGCACAAGGTACAATAGACGAGGATGCAAGGAGACGAAGAATGAATGAGTATAGGAGAGAAAAGAGTAGGTATGAAGAAACGGTAGGGGGTGTTGCAATTGTGTTGTTAAAGGAGAGAGTGGAGCGGATTCAGGATAAACTGATACAGGGGGAAAGAAGAAACCAGCAGATTCCTGCTGAACAAATACTTCCCCAAGGACGATCACTTCCGTGACACTCCTGTCAGGCGTCGAATAAGGGATGAAGGGTAAGTGGGGTGAGGATCAGCCGCCTTGTTCTATTTGGGAGCTGCGGGCAGTAACTTGAGCAGCTCCTCGATAGGAAGGCGAGTGGCATAGATGGGGTCCCCAATGAAGTGATTCGTAGGGCGACTGAATGGGAGGGAGAATACAGGATGACACTTTTCAACTCCTGACTGAAAAGAAGGTATTTCCCTGCGGTATGGAAGCAAACAAAGGTCGTATGGATACCAAAGAAGGACGGAAACCCCAGGCTATTCGGCTTACTGGATTCAAATCTAAATCTGGTGTGGAAGGGAGTTGAAATTCTCTCCAAACCAATATGGTTTTAGAGGAGGCGAAAAGGATTAAGAGAATAAGGAAGGAAAGAGACACAGCCTGGTTGTGGCGTTGGACCTGTCCAATGCCTTTGATACCGCGTGGGCACCGACTATGGCTGATTGTGATTGAAGTATGGTTGAAACGAATGAGAAATATGAAAGTGCGGCAAGGCCTAGGTCTGATCTGAAATGGGTGTAGAGCATGGGAGGAAGAGATGTGGTTGGGATACAATGAAAGGAAAACAGAATGCATGTACATACGGGCCAGACCGGATGAAAGACTCCCGGTCATAAGAATGAATGAGATATTGAAATCAGAACGAATGTGAAATACCTGGGAATTGTGGGGGTCTCTGGATTATTATATAAAGACCACCACAAGGAGGTTAGGAAAAAGTACCTCTATTTCTTACTTTGGTTGGTGGAGAGGCTCACAGTGTTATCAAAGACCTAATTTCACCAGAATTACCCAGTTCAAGGACATATGTGCAGCTCAAAAATGTCCTCTTAGCACATTATTGCCCAAAAAAGCTGATTATCGTTGAACGGTACCAGTTCTATATGTGTACTCAAGAGTCTTCTGAAGATATGAATGCGTTCATAATCAAATTGAAAAAATTATCTGAACATTGTCAGTTTGGACAATTCTTAGATGATGCGCTTAGGGATAAGTTAGTCTGCGGCCTCAAATCAGAAAACGTCAAGAAAAAATTAATATCTGAGAAAAATTTGACATTCAGTGAAGCCTGTCAGATAGCTCAAAGTATGGAACTCGCTGAAAACAAAGCCAAAATCATGAAAATTGATTTGGTGAATAAAGTTGAAAGTCAAAGTCATTTAAGGTCAATAACTTTCCGGGTTACCTGGCTAGATTCAACCTGGGACCGGAGGTGCCTTGCCATGTGGATAGGGGGAGTCTGAAACGGCAGAACATGTGCTTGAGAGATGTATAGACGGAGACAAAATTGGGTGGCAAGAATGGAAAGAACGGCTGGAACAAGAAATAGGAGAAATGCAACTGAGAGATAGGAATGGAAGCAAGAATGAATGGATACGTGTTGCGGATGAATAGGCAGAGAGTGTGGTGAGGGATGAACAGCACGAATGAGAGGCAAGCTACCAGCTTGCCAAATCAGAAAAACGAAGTGGTAACAGTCTTTCCCATCCGGACAGACTTCTTTGAATTCACATGAACTTATTTGCTTTCTGGTGAAAAAAATGTGAAATAAATATTACTGGACTCTTGTATCAATTGATAATGAATACATTTTTTAATTTTATAGTATGGAAGCTGAAAACGGCTGTATCTGGACCAGTTTGTGTTTTTCATTTCAAATATTACTTGAGAAAAATTGTTTAATCTTCCTCTTGAAGATGATCACTCGATGGTCGAAACACGTGCCGATGTTGAAATAACGGTTTGGTGCTGGGATTAAACTCCAGTAATATTCAAGATTCCTATGGCTGGGATTGAATCAAATTAGCAAATGAATGTCATTATATACTGTTATCGATGACATGAGTAGATTCAACTCATTCCGTGACATGAAGTCGTAATTTAATTGATGGATTGAGTACTTTTCTTGTGATGTTATCCAAATTGGTGCTGGGAAAGCAATAAGGCAAGTGTTTCATTTCGAAACATCGGATTTCCGCCATTGAGGATGACAGTGTTCTATTTAAGTATACGAGTACTATATTATGTAGCAATCCTGTGAATGATATATGATTCAATTCCATAAAAAATTGTAGTACAAACTGAATAGAAAAAAGTATTTTTCGTATAACTCAATGATCATCTAGAAGTAGTTTAGACATTTTTTTTCTTTCGTGAAATTTAATGTTAATATGGAAGCAGATGTTTCGAGAGGGCTTTTTTCAGATCGTGTCTGAAAATTACCTCTTCACATGATCGATAGTTCATTCAGCAAATCATTGCATTCTTTCTTTCTTTGTAAAATTTCCACATTTTCTGTATAGAGAGAAACACTTTTTTGATCATATAATTGCAACAAATACCAGACTCGAAGTAAATGAGTGTGCAAGCCGTGCACTACAAGTGGGCGGCATATTCTAGGAGCGGCAAATCGAGCGATTCATTACGTAGTATTCCAAGTCATTCCTTTATTAAATAGCCAACCTATCTGGAGCTCAAGAAACGTTATCGCGTGGAAAAACATGTGCAGGACGCAATCTTAGCTTTAACATCGCCATCTATTGGAATCTGTGAAGACTAAGGTGCAATACGAAATGTCGTTTATCAGCAGTTGGTACTGCTCGCTCCCGCTTGAAGGCATCCCAAATCCGATATCCATAGCCGCCGTACTATCTAAAAGACAGGACTGGCGAAGTTGGGGGAATCCCCTCTGAGCTCATTTCTCAGTTGGTAGCTTAAGTAGGTACTTGTACGCATTCGCATGGTATATGAGCAGTACCGATCGCATATTTTCATGCATTGATGTTGTTATTAGTTCTTCTTAGACGAGTCTGCAAATGATTATTGAAATTAAAACTGGTAGGTAAGTACTTACCTACGTAAAAGACAATTCTATCAATTGCGAGTAAACCAGTTATATTTCTACCAAAATTAATGTCAACAATTCAGAAAATCTACAGAGTTGAAAGTCTACTTCATGTGCCAACTCAGCATATTATGTAGTCGTAGGGCGGCATAATCAGTATTGCACGAGTGCGATTAAACAGCTAGCGGCGGGCCTGACAAAGACATATCCAAATATTCAAGAGGAATCCTCAGTAATTATATTTTCGAAATCACTATCACTAATTGAGCTTTCTGACTCACAGATAATAAGCAGTCCTTTGTGAAGGCTTTGAAAAAAGTTAGATGAATAGATTCTCAACTACTCAGTCTGGGCTATAGTTGCATCATAGCCCCCGTGAAAGTATTAGCATAGCAACTGTTGATAATTAACCAACTGTTCTAGTGTTCCTCGACGTAAGTACAATGCATTTGATTTCATAAATCATAGCCAACTGTTGGACACATTGAACTTCATCGACTTCTCTCTTAGCTTGTTGAGAGATATTTGGAAGAGTTAACTCAATCAGTTTTTCATAATAATAAAATATCTACGTCATGTCACGTCATCAGGACTTCCTCAAAGTTCTATTTTGGGACCATTATTTTTAATCATCTACATTTCACAATTTACATCGACAACATAACACGTAGCTACGCGGACGATATGCAGATGTATCTTCCGTTTGAAGAAAAGTATATGAATGATGCCAAACTTTGAGAAGAATACTTGAAATCACTATGTTTGTTATCTGAAAAAGATTGCCTTGAACTGAACCCATCTAAATCAAAAGTATTACTGTTTGGTAGGAGTGCTGCTAGAAGGTCCCCAGGTAGGTAGGTAGGTTGAAAGTGAGTGGGTCTATTCGACCCTCCACCGCAACCCATGAGGGTTTATTGTGGCTCACACCTATTCACACTCGGACAAATAAACCCAGCTTCTTAACGAAGCCGATTAGATTGTATGGTGAGTGGTCTTTCAGGTCAGATGGTGAGAGTACGGATCTGCCGAATTCAAAGAACCTGATTCGTCCCCAGCGGGGCAGGCACAAGGTATATGCTCTGCAGTTTCATCATTTTCCAGACACAGGCGACACACACTGTCTTCCAACAGTCCAAGTCTCTGCATGTGATGATTCAAATGACAGTGACCTGTAAGAAGGCCTGTTTGACATCGTAGTTCATCCCTGCTGTAGTCCAACAACTGTTTGGGATCAAGCTTCGAAGGGTGAATAAACGCCTTGAAGTGAGCCAATCCTGGAAGATTCTGCCAGAAGTCTATAACTCTTCTTGCCATCTAGGTGTTAAGTGTTTGTTTGGCAAAGCTCAAAGCGATGTCAATGACAGGTTCTGATCCAATGAAACCGCTTGCCCAGTCATCATATCACAATTGGTGAAAAACTCCTCCCACACCTCCTATCATAACTGGTGCAAAAACTTGGAAATTGGTATTGAAAACCATCTTAAATTTTCTTCACACGTATTGCTAATCACCAAGTGGACTTACACTAGTATGAAACTGTTTCTAGGCAAAATTATTGAATTCAATCTATATATATAATTGATAATGAATACATTTTTTAATTTTATAGTATGGAAGCTGAAAACGGCTGTATCTGGACCAGTTTGTGTTTTTCATTTCAAATATTACTTGTCTCTTTGTCTTATATTATGTACATATGGGATAATTGATATTCATTTAGAACTGTTCATTTACGTTTCTTTATAACATTTTTCGAATTGTAATTTTTTTTTTTGAGATTGAATAAAGTTTGGGTCTTCGACCTCGTTGGTTTGAATAAGAAGGAGTTTCCCTGACAGTGGTGGCGTTAGATAAAGGGAAGATGTTCAGTTGTAAGGCTTTCGAAGCAGGCCAGCGGAGGACAATGACATTATTCATGTCCAAATCTATTTTCAATAAGAACACCATCTCCACACTGATTATTCACTATTATTATTAGTTCTACATCTTGTTACTGATATGCAGGTTTTATCAATCAACTTACCCTAGCATCTAAGTATACCTACTTAATTATCTGACTTGTCTATTGTTAATAACTTGACCTGAAGACCAATAAATGAATTTGAATTTTGATGAGAGTATGATTAAAAAAAACTATTGTCCACAGTATTCGAAGGGAGCTCGTTACATGAAATATGTAGTTGACTAGATGGCACAGAAACAAATTATTATTCTATGACTGCTACTTTATCATCGCTCACTGATTCTCATTGAACTCGTTGGTGAACGATTCGGTTGCAAAAAAACATATCTATAATAAAATTAGCAAAAGATTTACAAACACAAGACGAAATGGGCAGTACGGAATCATTCAGTCCAGAGCGGTCAGAAGTATTGATTTTGCTACTGTTTTGCTCACGAAGAGTATTCAACAAGAACTCCAAGAATTCGGAACAATCCTCTTGTTGTCCTAACGAGTATCTAGTGGACTTCAAAGACTCCAGAAAATCGATTGGAGGGAAAGATGATACTTTCTTACGAAACTGCAGCTGCAGATGTTTGAATTTGATGAATAAGTAGGAAACAGTTCCGTTCTCGTTCATCATTAAAACTTCGTTCTTGAAATTCTTTGTCATGAACAACACTTGTAAAATGCTATTCATGTAGCAAGTGTTTCCTAAATTACCCAATCCAATTTTCTTCTCTAGATTTTAGGACAACTATCTACTGATTCGTAAGGAAGAACATGTTTCACAGAATCTCCATAAGAACTATTTCTCAAGCTGCGATCGATCCTTCCAATAGGGGAAGGGTTTCGTAGAGGGATCGATTCGGCTCTTGCTTCAAGAAGCTCTTCCACTGAAAGGGAACCAGTTCTACGAGGACTTCAACTCATATTTGGGGAGCAAGAATGACCTGAGTGCACTGATCGCACTGAAAAAGAAGAAGGTGGATCAATCACTTGTGAATTAACCTTGATAGGAGACTGATGGATATCCACATATCTTGGCTTGTTTCGAAGAGGTTTCAGTTCCGTACTGAAATTAGGGCAATGTATGATCTCATCAAAATTATGTAAAGGAGGAATAATTCCAAGTACTGAAGCAGCATTGCCACGTTGAATAGCAATACTCATTCTTTCTATCAAAAAAAGAGGTAGAACGGTGATCTTTCGTTGCTTGGCCTATTCTCCTTTCGAGTTCATGAACGAATAACAGAGACTCCGGGCCATAAACATCAAAAGTTTCAACCGCTACTGGATGAAACAGATAGTTGTTTCCAAGATTTTGGTATTTTTTTCTTTTCAATTTCTCGCCAGACAATGCTTCAGTTCTTTCGGCTAGATGGGAAGCCGCGACCGTGTCAACGCAAGTGAAGTCCCATACCACAGGTTTACCGTATTTCCATGGTATGAGAGACATACCATCTAGTCGTTTACCATCATCTCGACTGGTACCTAAGGGTTCCAGAATTGCAGGAACATCCGCTGACAACATGGCTCGTTTCAATATGTCGTTCACTTGGTGATGTCGAGATGTACGCCCTGCACTTCTCCTGCAACTCAAACCATGTGAACCTTTCTCATGCAACAGGTCAAGCATTCAGCCAAGCACCCGATTCCTTGATCATTGCTGCTTTCAGACGAGCCTTATCGTATACACTTGTAGATTTCAGAAGTTTATCAGTTATAATGTTCAGAAAAGGTCGGTCCCATACACTTTGTATTTTTTTTTATCTGTAGGAGGAGAATATTAGTTGCGGCATGCCAAAGTGATTCACTTTCAGAATAAAAAACGCCAAGGTTTACAGGAAGAGTTGCTGGAGCCATGAATCAGTATTGAAATGATTGTTTGTAACATATTCCGTCGTGTGGCGGAGTTAATTATCAAATTCGTCAAGCTCTAACTGACTTACCAAGTGGGGGAACATCTGAGGGCGTACATGAGTTTTGGAATCGACAAACAATTCAAAAGAAAAAATGCAACGTGTTTTGGAAGTTCATTCAATCTGGTGGTCAGCAATTTGAGTGATTCCCGTTTTTCTCGAAGATGTTCTAAAAGTGAATCACTAGAGAGAGGAACGCTCAGAGTAATTAACTCGCATTTCTAAAAATTTAGTTCAAGTCCAAGATGTTTTGAATAATCAATGATTTTTTCTAAATCCTTTGAAACACTGTTTTCATCGCCAGCGATTGAGCCATCGTCCAAATACCAACAATTAAATTCGGATGATAAGCTTCTAGTGAGTTCGTTGATGATCAAAAAAAGAGCAGGTCCTAAGGGATCACCTTGTTGAACATCTCTCTCAGACAGAATCAGATATTCAACAAAACTCAAAAAGGAAGCTGATTTATAACACTGACTTAAGAAGGGATATAATCCTGGAAACGAATTTTTAACCTTACGAAGCATGATGTTTTTATCAATCAACCGTGTTAGGAATCACACGTTAAAAGGTAAGACCTCGTTAATCCTTAGCTCGCACAAGTTTTGACTTCTGAGGGTTGTCGTTCGTAGGGGTTAACGAGAGGTGTTTCCTTAGTTGACAGTGGCCAGTCAGAAATCCTATTGTAAGGCGTAGATTTTTCCTGGTCATCGCCAGATATTTCTCATCCCATCTCTTTAAGGATTGAGCATGGGTGTAGCATTTGACTAGATCCGCAATTGTTGAAGTCATCAGGCCGTGGGTGCCACTGGGTCCTAAAATTCTTAGTCCAGCCGCTTCCTTGGCTAAATAGTCGGCAATGCGATTACCTTTACTCTGGTCGTGCCCTTTAACCCACCTCAGGATAATGTTATTATCAACGAGGCTTTGGCTAGATCTTGGTGGCACTCTAGTACTAGCCCTGAGATAACACGCTGTCTGTTCAAGACTGATAGTGCTTGTCTGCTATCAGTGCAGATTGTTATGTTTTTGCCAGAAATTCCTTTCTTGGTTATTTCTTTTGTGGCGATTGAGATACCAGCCAGTTGTGTTTGGACCACGCTGGTATTTCTTCCCATTCCCCACTTAATCCTTAGGCTTAGTGACCTGGAGTACACTCCACATCCTGAGCCTTCTTTGGTTGGTTGTGATGTTTAAACAAGCCAGTCGCTGTATTTGATATAATTTTAGAATGGCCGTTGCTTGTAGAACTTTTGGTCCCCATGAAATGGCTCCATACGTTAACATAGGTCTTATTATTGCAGTATAGATCCAGGTGACCACACGGGGTGAAAAACCCCATGCGCGTCCCACTGTCCTCCGACATTACCCATGAGCCACGTATGCTCTTTTTGCTCTACTCTGTAAATGAGAGTTCCATGTTAGCTTCTTGTCGAGGATAGTGCCAAGGTGTTTCACGTCTTCAGAGAAGTTCAGTTTGCTTTTGAAGATTTCGGGAGGTTTTAAGTCCGCTAAACTTCTTTTCCTGGTGAAAAGGACCATCTCAGTCTTCTTGGGATGTATCGATTGTGAGCGTTCCTTACACCATGTTTCTATTAATTTGAGCCCATCCTGCGCTCTATCGCACAGTGTGTTTACAAATTTGCCGGTCTGCAAGATAACTGTCATCTGTGTAGAATCCATTTTTGTTAAGGTGATTGATTAGGATATCCAGAACTATGTTCCAGAGAAGGGGTGATAAGACCCCTTCTCTGATTTATATATCTACGAGCAGCATGAGCAACAGCTTCACATCCACCTGCAGTACCGAAACCAAATTGTAGTGGACGTAACATCGATCCTAGTTCGTCTTTAATCCTCATATAACCAAGTTTAGTTACCAATCGACGATGAAAGGTATCGATGGCAATCGGTCTTACTCCTATATCCTTTTTCCGAAGAGCACACAGTGAAGCGCCAAAAAGCATAGGACAAATCTCTGGAGAAACCCTACCAGTAAAAATTAAGTTAAATAATTTTGTTACAGAAGAAAGAAGTTTATTGGGATATTTGCGGTTTTCTCATCATGTTTAAATTGGGTATATCACAAAAAAACAACGGAATATAACATGTGACATTTCCTCCTATGTAAAGTTATCCACTTACACAGTACCACAACCGCTATCCAATGTTCGCTGATTATTGAATGTTTTTTCATGAGGTTACTGTTACAACTAATATATTCTTATTACCTGTTTGGTCTACGAGTCAATTTCAATTTGCAGGAAATATTTATTGAATTATGTAGTTACATATGTACGGAGAAATATATATGTATTTCAAATCGAAAATGAGCAGCAACATTTGACTCTTTGAATGAGAAAATTAAATTGATTACTAGAAAAAACAATGATAATGAATAGGTAACTGACTTGAATTCTATTTTCCGTACAGGTCACCAACCCAAACTAGAAACTAGTTTTCAGCAGCTAAATGTACAAAATACTAATTATACTGCTTTTAAACATGACGAATTGATGAAATCAGTAGAATGAATACTTTTCATGTCTCTGATTAAAAAACGGTGGATATATTGTTAAAAAATACTGATTAACATTGGAGAATGGCGTATACAAACGACTGCAGGTGTTTCGAAAAAAAATTAATTTTAATACCACTCTAGTCTCTAGTCACGCCTCACACCTGATCTGTTTGCATCTGCGAAGAGATTGCCAAATCAACAAATGTATTATTGAGACCTTTCATGCATTTTTGAATATGCCTTTCGAATTGATATATCGAGATGTATTTTTCTTCTGAAATTTTCAAAATGAAAAAAATATGTTGTTTTTGTCGGAAAAATATACATAAACAAAGTGAATTCAAAACAAGCATTTTTTCCAATCACCATCACCACTTTCACTTTCCGATACATATCAATGATTTCGAAAGGAAAATCCAAATCCAAACTTTCGAAGCCATAAAAAATCCAGTCATGTACTGATCTCAACAATTTCAGACAGTTTCAATTTATTTTATGGCCGTTCCTCAAGGCATACAATCATATATGAGATGGGTGTTCTTTGAAACGAGTTTGGATGTCTCGCTCAGTCTGACCGACATATTTTTTGTCACAGCCCTTACAGCTTTTTTTGTATGTTCCCGACTTTCTGTATTGCAACATATTATCTTCAGGGTTGCTTTACATTTGTTGAAGTGAGCAAGGAGTTTTAAAGACTGATTTTCGTACAAATCTCAGTAAATACGCTCTGATAATTATGTGTATATCGGTTCATTCGAAAGAAAAATAAATTATGAATCTGCTTCTTTTTGAAAAGTCCAGGATTTTCAAAGGTTCTCCCTGAATTAACGTTTCCTTATTACCGTACCGTAACTACAATTTTACAAGAATACCTGTTGCATTCAGCTATGCCCCTGATAATCGCTCATCTCTACAACTATTTTGCTCTTCAGTAAGAGAACTACGGTGCTTGTGAAAATTTTACAAAAATAACTTGTTTTCAGTGTGTCGACCCTTCAAATGAACTAATTTCTATTTTCAGAGCAAAGATTGATTTGTCTCCAATCTAATATTCCGGAAGTAGCCCTTCGAACCTCATGATCAGATTGCTCAGTTCGTTGTGTTGAAGTTGTCCAAGCTTCCCACAAATAGTTTCAAACTATCCTAGTCTAAGCTAGGGATATGAGTAATTGCCAGTATTCTCTATCATCGGAGATTTATAGATAGATAGATAAATAGCACTAAATTTCCAATGGGTGTACACCCAATTACAGGAAATGTAATATAAAAAGAAAATATGCTGAAGTAATACAACACAATTAGATTAAACTGACATATTGTAAATGAATTAGTCATCACAATGTTGATATTGAACAATCGAAATGATGAAGTTCAATTATAAATCGCCCCATACTATAATTTGGGGCACATAATAGTCTAATCAATCAACAAGTTCAAAAACATGAAAAATAAAGAAAAGGTCCTGAAAATATATCTATTTTTCATGTTTTTGAACTTGTTGATTAGACTATAAGCATAGAATAGAGTGATTATTACTTTTATATTCCTGAATTCTCTTATGAAGCCTAACATTCGACTGGCAAATGAAACAGCTAGGTCTATATGTCAAACAAAAATGAATTTTTTATCAAAATTAATGCCAAGGTGTTTCATTTCATTGACTCGACTGATAGTATTGTTACCAATTCCATAAGTGAATTCTGGAAAAAAAATACATGATATTTAGAAACGTTGAGATTATTCACAACTCCCAAATACTTTCGAACAAATCGAATTTTTTCATGAAATTTAGGAATTTTGACGATAGTTTTTGCTTAGCTCAGTAGTGTTATTCTTTCAGCTACTAGAATTCTTATTTTATCAAAGCACTATTTCTTTCGAGCCAACCAACCTTCAAAAAGAGTAGTAGTTTTTGTTTTCTAGACATCAGATTATTTCATAAAAATATTTCACTCAGTCCAAACTTATCGACAGCCTGGAAAATAGAGGGCAACGTGTCAGTGTTGGAAACACTCTCAGTCAGTTGGCAACCATTAGGCAGGGTGTCCCACAGGGATCAATCCTTGGACCTATACTATTTTTGATATATGCAAATGACCTGATGAAATATTTTCAAGGATTGTCAACTATTCACACAGTAGCGTATGCAGATGACACAAATTTCATAGTGAAGGAAATTGATGTAACGACCCTACAGGAANCAGTCTCGTTTAAAAGCTCAAAAGGAGCTACATAGACTTTTCAATAAAGATGAATACAGTTTTTGATTCAAGAACTTGACAATAAGCTTTTCGTATTACACAGACATGTACTCTCTCGAGGTAACAGAAATCTGAAACCTTCATAACATAGTCTAAGGGGGTCAGATCTACTCCCCTTCCTCCCCTTGAGGAGGTGGGTCAGCCCCTTAAAGTTCTAGAATTTTCTGTACTGCGGTGATTTGTACAAATCACTTGAAAAAACTAATGTCTTAGCGAAACATGTTATGATATATTTTTCATATAAAGTTTGTGGAGATCAAATCGTTGAGTTGTATTTTTTGAAATTACTATGGATCTTCATCAAGTAACGGCCGAATCAATCAGAAAACTATCGAACTATTCGGGTAGGCAGAATTCATTAACTTCCATTTACGATTCAGGCATATACTGTCATGTGAATTCAACTTACAGGATACTGAGAAAAGTTATTCAGAACATCTTCCATTCGAACACAGTCTCATCACAGAATAATGATTCTCATACCAAACAATGCCAAAGTTGCCAACATTATTTAATTGAAGATATAATGTCTCGACTGAATCTTGAAAATTAGGAAAAATTTGTTCTAATTATTTTAATTGTACCCTATTGTTTCAAGAATCTGAGACCGTAACCGTGGTAACCGTGTAATGCATCAAAATCCTCAGTAGTTGAATTTAAAAAAAGTTGAAGGTAATGAAAACTCGCTTGAATTTCAGTCTTGACTCATTTATTCATTAAACATGAATATACAACTGAATTATTTTTATATATTGAATTGGTTCACAAATAACAATGTGCTGACCACCATTTTTTGGAGTACCTTGATGACAGGAAAAAATATACAAGAAATAGTGGATTACGCCATATCAGGCCCTATCTGGAGTTTCTAACGAAAAGTGAATCTCAGTAATATCCCGATTCTAGGAGCGCCATTATGCAATATTTCGATTCCTCCTGCTATATTTAGATTCGCAAAATTATAACTATTCACATCACTGTTTGCACAAATTTCAGTGACTCTATTCGAAACGAATGCATTTCAATTCGATTTGGTTTTAAACAACTTTCCAAGAACACAAAAAAAAAAGAATCGTTATTTTGAAAACAGTTCACCCTTTTTACTGCCTGGAGAAGTCTACATTCCAGAACAGTACCTAACAAATCTAAGCAAAGTATAGAGTTGATCTTAATTGAAACTTTTCTGGAGCTAGTCTGTAGTAAGTGTAATATCCCCTATGATAAAAATACAAGCGGAAATAAATAATTAACATTAATGCCATTATGTGTGGAATATAACATAGTTCAAATATCTACTAACTGGCGTATAAAATAGGTTGAATTCGACCGATGGCATGAGTTATGTTGGCTTTGAGGACCGCTGTGGTTTATGATCTATTCGTATACACCTGTGACTCAAGAAAACCCCACAGGAAAAGTCTAACGGGGTCAAATCGTACAATCTTGGTGGCCAGTTCACATCTCCTCCACGTGAGCTAATCATGCCTTCGAATCGTTCGTGCAAATTATCCAATGTGGCATGAGCTGTGTGACACGCAGCACTGTCCTGTTGAAACCACACGTCTTTGAGGTCCAGAACATCCAATTCAAGCCAAAAAGAGTTGGTAATCATCGACCTTTAGTGCTCGCCGTTGACAGTGATGGCCTGGCCAACGTATGTATCGATGACGCGGCCAGCCCAAAATTCACACCAAATAGTGACTTTTTCGGGATGCATTGAACGCTCTTGAGTCTCATGTGGATTGGTATCGTCCCAAATTCGACAATTTTGTTTATTCACGTACCCATTCATCTATAAATGGGCCTTATCGCTGAGTATGATTTTTCGATGAAAATTAGGGTCAGTTACCAACTGCTCCACAGCCCATTCAGC
Organism: Leptinotarsa decemlineata; assembly: GCF_000500325.1. Taxonomy (NCBI): domain Eukaryota; kingdom Metazoa; phylum Arthropoda; class Insecta; order Coleoptera; family Chrysomelidae; genus Leptinotarsa; species Leptinotarsa decemlineata. Next base: position 37,772 of record NW_019293179.1, read on the forward strand.
GAACACACGTCGTTGTCTATGGTCGTGTACCTTCAGTTCCTGGGTTAGTTGAATTTTGTTCGGGTGCAGGCTCAAGTCACGACACAAAATTCGCCAAGATGTCATCGGAAATCATTTTTTGAATATTGAGTATACTTTCAATTTGATTTTGTGTTCGTAAGTATTGCAGCTAAAAAAAGTAATAGCNATTCATTGAAAACGTTTGCCTTTTCCTTATCTTCCCTAAATATCTTATCTTTTAATTTGATTTCCCCTATATTTTTCTGTTTTATATTTCTATTAGTTATTTCATTGATTGTTTCCCATGTTTTTTTGCAATCTTTACTATTTTCCTTTAATTTATTTCTGTAATAGTAATTTTTTGTAATTCGTAATAATTTACTCAATTCATTTCTATACCGCTTATATTCATTTCTCAATTCTGGGTTCATATTTTTATTCATTTTCAGTTTCAGTTTATCTCTATGCTCTATAGATTTGATTAAACCTACAGTAATCCACGGTTTAAGTTTGTGCGAAGATTTTTTTTTACGTATGTGTCTTGTAGTGCAGTCTTTTAAATGTTTTTCAAATTTAGTAATAAAGTTATCATAGGATTTTTGTGATTCATTGCATATTGTAACATCAAACCGTTGCCTTGGGTTGTCTACTTTCAGTTCCAAGGTCAGTTCCAGGTCAAAATTTGCCAAGTTATGGTCTGCGGAAGGCTGAGTTTTTGTAAGCAAAGCGAAATCGATTGTCTCAGATTCGCCGGCACACTCTCGCAGACAGCGACGATATTCTCAGCAGGTTTTGCGTTTCGTTGACGTACGAGTGTCGGTTGGTCGTTAACTGAACTAGTAGACTCAAATTCATCCACCACATTGCGAATAGTCCCCTCGTTTTGATAAAACAAATTTTTTGGACGTGTTGTTAAATGCTACATCCATCCATGATGATTTAACAGAACATACTGAATAAATGACAACTAACTTAGCAGATGTAGTAACTTCAACAAAACTCTATTTCACAAATCGCCAAGCTTTCGTCTCTGAATAGAGACTTCATCAAAACGAAGTAATCACAATTTAACAATTTAAAATTGAATATTGTTGAAAACATTTCAAAAAATTGACGCATTGGTATCAATAATGTCATTTTCAGATATCTAATATTAGATATCTAATATCAGATATCTGAAAATCTAATAATATATAATTAATCTATCTTTGGGTGATCACCAGAACGGAAGTGTACTCTTATAACACAAGTTATTCCAATATTTCGATAAAGTTTATTATCATTATCAAAGAAAAGTTACAAAAAAGTGATACAGTAATATAAATTTTGTTACAACATCCTCACCAACTTACTGTTGTCGAGAATGGGCGTGTGGAAAAGAATTTTACATTTAAACAGTTGAAACATGTCAATAAAATAAAACAAGTTACCACACTGAAAAAAAGTTTTGACTTCTCACTGATACATGAAGTATTGTTTGAGAAATTCATTGAAATAGAAGTATTCCCAAGAAAAAATGTAATTTCTCTTGTATCTCCAAAACAAAGAACTCCGCAGTATTTTAATCATTTGTTTCTTCTCTCAGGAACTTCATATAAGTTTTGAATCACAGGATATCAAGTTTTTATGTCAGTGTTGGTGGTTTGACCAATCAACCGACAACTGCGCTAGCAGAAATTTGGGAACTTCATCTGAAATGCCATCGGAAAACGAATCCACATGTTTCTAGAAATGAAATCGAGAAAGGTTAATGCAATCAAACTGCTTAAAAATAATTCCACGATAATCAAAAGATGAATACATAAGAACTATTTTGATAATTTCCATATTGGTTTCAATTTAAGAGCCACCGGTAGACAGCTGTTTCAGCCTATTGGGAATCGTCAGTACCGGGCAGGCGGTCCTCGATTGAAGACAAAATGTGAATAACCATGAAAAGTACTTAATAAAAATAACTCCGTAAACGCAAGCGAAACATAAGTGGAACCACCTATTGTGGTGCATGACACCCAAGTCAACTTGCCAAGTTTTTATGTCAGTGTTGGTGGTTTGACCAATCGACCGACAAATGCGGTAGCAAAAATTCGGGAAGCTAACCTGAAATTTCATCGAAAAACGAATCCACATATTTCTAGAAATGATATGAAATCGAGAAAGGTTAATGCAATCAAGCTGCTGGAAAATAATTCCATGAAAATCAAAAGATAGATAGTAAGTACTATATATACAGCGTGACTTACGGTCGAAAATTTCACCTCTCACATTTCCTTACCTGTTCTATCGATCTAAAATATTTTCAGCATTGCGGCGTTGCCACTTCTATCAAAAAGTCCTAGCAA